>JAZGTJ010011876.1:0-16441 GCA_036877575.1 Botia almorhae
AGCCAGATTTTCACATGCTGTAATGTAGGCAAATCTAGGTCAACATTTTAATCTGCCATTTCAGATGGCGAATAACTCTTATTGTTAAGCACCAGCAGCACCTCGGCTGATTTTGGTAATTGAATTTTCTTTTTCGAGGCTGACACATTCATGTGTGTCACACAAACACCTCATTTGTAAACAGATTATGGCTGCTAGTTTATAATTGCTTTCTCTTCATTGGATGAATGAAGAAAGGGACATGTGAGCACTGGACAGTTTTTTTTATGAGGAAGAAAGACCAAAGAAAGAGGTGTGAGGCTTAAAATGGACAGAATCCATTCTCAAATAGCTTGTCACTCAAAGCAAAGTGTCTTTTTTTTGCCACCTCCTCTCCAATTCTTTAGCTTTACATGTCTGCCAGTGGTAAATTCTTTCATTGCTTTGACTTGCTGAATGTCTGTGATATTGGTTGAGGCCTCACAATTGCCTGTCTTGCTTGTATGCATGTGAATATGAAGACGGGAGGGGCTGAAACTACGCCAGTAGTATTTTTAAGCATCATAGGTGCTTAAGACGCAAAGGCTGTTCCGAATAATGCACATCTTAATTGCGCTACCTTGTTTTAGACAAATTCTAAGGCAGTGTTGCATGTATCGTTCACAAAGAAGGCAATCCCAGAATACATTGTGACAAGCTCAGTGAGAAAAGTAAATTCAATAACAGTGTAACCAGATATTTGTGTGCTGTGTAGTTTTATGCTTATTAAAGTATCATAGTAACATTAAATTCTCTTAAAATCTATTGTAACTCAAGTCTTCCTAGTAAAGCGGCCCTTTGTTTGGAATTGCTGCTCTTGTGAGTGTTTCAAATCGGTGACTTGTGAGGTTTTATGATCACTAGGATGCTGCCTTGCAGGGCAGTTGCTTTCATAAACAAGGTAGCACAGTAGGGTTTGTGTGTTTGAAGACAGTAGACCTCACAGCCACTGGGCAGTGCTGAAGGCTCGTGTTTCAATTCTGCTGGTGAAGTTCTCCCCAGGGCTGGCTGCATTCCTGTGATTAGCTCTCCCCTGTGATGCTATCCCATCTAGAACATACTGTGCTGCAAAGCACCCTATAAACACTGTTGTTTCCTTTTTCTACCTCACATTGGTCCAGCAATGTTGGATGATGTATGAAGCAAACAAAGGTTTCACTTGAGCTCTTGCCATACATTTAAACTTCACTAAGATGAATTTCACTGTTCTCTCAGGCACAAGGGGTTTACTTGAACTCTTGCCATTGGTCCTCTCACCAGGATTCATTTCAGTTTTGGTGGCAGACGTCCAGCTGTCTTTGCCTGCATACAGAACAGATGATCCTAATTTCAGAATTCTGCATTTAATTCCAAAACCTCGTTACCGCACCCAGGGAGTTCTTTTTGTACCTGGTTCCATCAGTTCTTGTTTCTTATGTAGTTCCTCCTGAGGCA
The DNA here is from genome assembly GCA_036877575.1 of Botia almorhae. NCBI lineage: Eukaryota > Metazoa > Chordata > Actinopteri > Cypriniformes > Botiidae > Botia > Botia almorhae. The sequence continues at coordinate 1,453 of JAZGTJ010011876.1, forward strand.
TTTGATAATCAATCCTTATCAATCTGCCTGTGTGCATAAAAAACAGATTATCCTAAAACCTAGAATTTTGCAGTCAATTACAGATTTTAAAATTCTGCCTCGTCACAACACTCCCACAACTATCCCACAACATAGGATAAACCGTTCTTCCTGATGCATTTATAGATCAATCCTCCCCATTACGCAGGTTTTGGCGGCATTCCGTCCTTTCTGGCTCCATTTCATTCAACAGCTTGGCTGTTAACCTTAAGCCTATGGTTGGACGGCGGGAGCCGCCACACTGTGACTTGGCTCTTGTTACAGACTGGCGTGATGGCTGCCCAGGGCGAGGCTCCAATTATTTCATCCCACTTTTTCTCTGCCCTGTGTTTATGGCAGTCCATAAGGACATCTGCCCACATGTTCCTCCCACAGGATTCAGTCCAGCAGACGTGGGGTATCCTTGGTGTGACCTGTGCTGCGCTGTTTAAGGCTTTGCTAATATGTTAAAGATACTGCTGATGCAACATAAATGAAATACAAAGTTAAAGTTCACCCAAATAATGTAAAATGTACTCACCCCCATGTTGTTCTAAACGTTCATGAGTGTTCTCCTGAGCGATGTCCAGTTTTCAAATGCCTTATTCAGACTAAGGTTGTGAGCAGGATAAAGTGATTCATTGACAATATTAAATTCAAAAGATCGATTTGTTTACATCACTACCTCTTGCATAAACTCTCATGAACGTGGCAAGGAAAGCTAAAACAGCTGTTAAGACTTTTAGTGAATAATGACTTCGATTTTTCGAAACTATCTTGTGACTTCAGATGTAGTGGAATATAGTGCACAAAGCATATGGGACGTGTTCATGATACTTTTATGGTGCTTTTGTGTCACGTTTGAAGATTGATAGCTATTCATTGTAATTGCATTAAAAAAAGCAATCAGTAAATTTCAGCTAAATTTCTCCTTTTGTGCTTCATGGAGGAATGTAAGTCGTTAAGGGTTTGGAGCGACATGAGTGGGTGAATAAATGTGAGTTATCATTTTTGGGCGAACTAGAACGTATCTCAGCCATTCTGCACTCTGGATGTAGTGAGCTCGGGAAGTGCACTTAAGTGCTGCTTTTATTTTCGCTGCCATGAGAATTGGTATCTTAATAAACAATAGCTTTTTTTTGTTCTCGCAAAGGTTCGGTGAGGGGATGTACTTACAGTAAGTTACATCTCAGAGACTTTCCCTGTAATTAATTTGCTGTAGCTCAAACATTGTAAATAAAGCAAAAAGGGGTTCTGGTCTTTCCGGAATACCGGTCATAAGCCAGAAGTCGTCATTTAGAAGGCACGTCAAATATATGTGCAAATTTCAAAACCGACAGTGAATTGCCTGTGGATCTCACTCAATTGAAATTAGATGATTTCAATTTATCATTGCTTTTTGCAAGAAGCACCTTTTGTGAGCTCCAGGGAATGCTGATTTAATTTCCTCTTTTCCCAACGAAGCAACGAAGAGCTTCCCATCTGAGAGACCCCATGCTCCAAATTCAGGCAATATGTATGAAAAAGACATTAGGAGGTTGTGACAGTGGGGTAAGAGAAGACGTGGACCTGCACCGCACATGCAGATGAAGCCCATAATTCAGTTTGACACCCGTCTAATGAGAAGCAAATTTTGGAAAATTAGCAGAGGATGAAGGAGAGAACTACAGGTATATTTGACAGTAATTGCCAACTGACTTTTTAATAACCTTTTTCATGACAAAACCCTTGAGAATAAAGAATTTAAGCCAATGCATTGTAAACATTCTCACAACTGGAAGAGAAATATTGAGTTTTAAAGAGCCCTTTACATTTCTTGAGAACACTGTCTGCTTACAGCATCTCACAAAGCCAACACGTTTTTTTTGCCACACAGATGTACATGTACATTTCAGTCGTATAATGACTATTAACATTGTTTTTCATGGCGTATAGACTCTTGGATTATTCTTAACACACGCGTCCCTGAATAAGTTTCTTTCAGTGCCGAGGTAGATAACCTCAAAGTAATGAATCCATTGGTGTGCCAAGGCCCCGTCATCACATGCGAGACCCTGGCGGGGTAATAGAGTGAATTCTCCAACTCCAAAGCCTCTATTTGTAGCATATCAGCTGCTGCTATAGAGACAAGACCCAACAACAACAGTCATATTTCAACAGGGTGGGCTTGTGTTGAACCTTGTGCTGCATTTTTCCAGAAGATACCATTATGATCTTAGACCTCAAAGCCAAGAGGATTAAGAACAGTTTTGTGGGTATAATGCCTTGGATGCCATCATAGTGCAAATCCAAGCCTCAGAAAATATTACTTACAATCCCAAGGCTTTGAGGATGTACCACAAAAGTATGTAGAACTGCGTTGGCAGTATCTACCATATGTTATCTGTTGTTTTGTAGAGAGAGGTTTGTAGTAGCCGAGTTTTGGCAAGCCTAGATTTGTCTCACTGTAAGTGTGATTTTTCTGTTTTTTTTTAACAATATCAACAATATCCCTTAAGTGCAAAGGACAGACAATGTTATCAGCTTGTGAAAACGGGAATATCGCAATCCCATTTCCAGACTTTATATAGGTTTTAGTTAGAATAGCCACATTCCAGTAAAACCAGGGTTGGTAAGGATGGCAAAGATACTAACAGCCTGTATTTCAGCTAGTTCCGTTTGTGGGCTATCCACATTTTCGTCCTACTTTTTCTGTCAGTACTGCCTAATCCATTCTGCAGTGAGTTTGGTTTTATTTAGAAGACTAATAGTAAACTGGCAATGTTTGTTTGTGGCACACTAGCACAGAAGTCACCCTGATTTTAGAAAGCTGTTAATTGTGATTGAAGATTATTAAAATTTTTAGAACCATAATTATAAAGTCAGATTATCACACAGCAGCGACATTTATTGATTATTAATCATCACTTAACGCATGTAAATGTCTGGCTGTTTATTGTTGATTGATGTGACGAGAAGAACTTTTGCACACTGCTGTAGGTTACAAAACAGTCCAATATTTAAGAAAGCAATGATTCAGTCATGTGACGGAAGCAGTTTTGAAGGTCGCATGACCAAACCTGGGCCATCTCAATAAATAATGAATATTGCAAGCAACAGCAGTATGCTGGAATTTTATTACCTGCATCCATCGCACATGCCTGCAACCATTCTGTTGTGCGAGGGCTTTGTTTATTGGCCCGTACAGTGTTATGAAAATACATCAAGCTGTGCCAACAGAGAACATGTGAAATTCACCATCTTAGCCTCTGTGTGTTGTATATTTTTGTCTATGTCCACAAAAGCTTCTCAATTAAGACGTCTATCTAGTACATGAGTTTAAATGCCACCCGTTTTGAGCAGGCTCTAGTTAATCAAGCAAATAACAGCCCCTTTGGGCCTTTAGCTAAATTAAAATGACGGTTAGACCCAGTGATGGGGGACCTACTGGCTGAGCACTCTGTGTTACCGGCTGAGAGTGGGACACACACACACAAAGACAGTGAGTTAATCTGTGTGACAGTACACCAGCGTGCACAGGCATGAGGAGAGCAGAGGGGTTCGTAGCTTGACAGTGATGGACTAAATGAGAAGCGAAGAAGGGGGTCAGCTGGAGCCAAAGAAACATTGCACTCAGTGTGAAAAACGGCAGGGGAGATGGGAACTGTTAGCAGATGAAACGTGGGAGGGGTTGTGTGAAGATGAACAGAGAAAGCTGAACTGAAAGTTTCAGACTGATTTTATCTTGTGAAAAGGGCTGTAATGAGCAGGGGGATGCTGGGTAATTCAGATTCGGAGTGCTTTGATAATCACTGGACAGTAAAGAATGGGTTTGTGCTTGCAGTATGAGTCTCAGCTTTGGCTTGTAAAGCTTTGACTTGGCTGTCATTATAAAAGCAAAAAGCACCAAAGGGGTAAAACATTATTTGCAACTTAATAAACTTAAAAAGTACAGTTTAAAGGCTTAATTAGGCCTATGGCAATGTCTTATTGAAATGTCATTCAATAGAGCCACATCAAGAAGTTCTGTTTGTCTTAGAACTCATTTGTACTCATTAATGGAGGTTTATCCCCTATTGAGGCGTGTCAATCAATAATTTAAATATCTTCATGTCAAAAGCTTGATGCTTTGAGCTTTTGCATAATGCCCGTTTGAATATGTATTTGTGTGTTAATTTTGTTAAAGCACCTGATGAAACGTGTGTCAATTAAGTTGCTCTATGCTGTGAATTATTATAAGCGTGCTTAGGTCAGCGGTTGGCATTCCGTTGATCACCAATTACTGATTACTCGTAAACACTTTAAATGCAGCAGATTGTAATTAGGCAGGCATTATGTGCACTCATTTGCAAATGGTTGTTAATAAGTTGCCTGGAGGTTTATCAGGGGTTTACCCAGTGCTGAAATATTTCTCCGTCTGTCAGGATCCTGTGACGGTTTTATGAAAAGATAAGTTACGCAAAATGTGTCTTCTTTTTTCTTTTTCATAACTGTTATTTTGTGCATGTTTGAGATAAAAAGTCTGAGCGAATCATTACATTGGGGGCCACTTACATTCAGCCGTGAGAGCTACGTAATTAAATTCAACGATGTTCACAATGAAACGGATTATTCGTGGCTTCACCATTTCTGCTCGTGGTCTTTTGTTCTCTGTCTGGAAGCAGATTAGATTAAGCATTCCGAGGCTGTGGTGAATGCTAGTCCATTGCTCTGTATTTTCAGTTGTGTGTTATCAGATTCTATTTTTCTAGTTTCTCTTCGTTTTTTAATAAACTCCAAGCCTGAGCTCTGAATGACACCGCTTCAGCCCTCAGCTTATTCTCAGTGATCCAAACTTCACGAAAAAGTCACCGCCTCAAGATGAGGTATTGATTTTTTTTCTTTGAATAAAGCAGTTCGTTGTTTGATGGAACCTTTTCCCCTTTATGTTTCAGCTAAGAGTAGCTTTAGAGCCAGCTGAGCGGCTAAAAAGACAATTATGCAGTTTGGCATATTGTAACTGATTCAAGAAAATGAGGTAATAAATCACATTGGGACCGGTTGGGCTTATTAAAGTGACGGTATCGCTACTAATAAGCAGCAATAACCCAATTGAAATAATGTTTCTGAAACCATTTCAAGATTCTCTAAATGTGTATTCTACTTAGTTAATTAATCCAATGCTATATTTACCACCTATTGACAAAATCTAGGTTAAGTAATTGTTCTTTCTGAATCACTTCCTCCATCTTACTGTGGTTGGTTGGACAAACAGATAGCCTCGCCCTGAACTCATATCATTGGTTGGTTGACCTGTTATGTTGTTTAAGGGTCTGTTTACTCAGGATGCATTGTTGAGCTCAAAAGCAGAGATTTTTCAATTTGAACTTTTGTTTTAAAAATGCTGTGAAACAGAGAAACAGTTAAGTACATTTTTACATCATAATAGATGTTTAACGATTTAAAGACGAGGCTAAAGGAACTGTAGGGTGCCCTCGTGTTTGTAAACTTTCCAGCTTTTTGGAGAGAGGCGAGCAGAGATTAAGCAGGTGTTCAGCTGCACCCTGGTGCGCCATGCACTTTCTAGCTTGCAGATTATTCATTTTAACAGCATGTGGGCCTTTGTTTGGGGGCACACTGTCTTTCACAAAGACTTGTGACCGTTTCCTTTACTGTACAGTTATATAATGTGTTTTTTTCACAAATTGCCCCCCAGAAGCTTTGACCTCTGTTGTAGCTTATGTTGCGTATAATTCTTGCATCTTTTTTTAATGTAGTGTAACATATTAATTATGATACTTTTTGCTCACATAAATGTTCAGAGCTAGAATGCTCTGAAATGCTGGAATGCTAAGCCACCAAATTCCTATATAAAACGCTATTCATATGCAGATCATGCAGTATGCAAAGCATAATTTATATGCAGGCTCATCTGCCAGCTGTATTTCTCGTGTTGTCATGGCTCTATTAAACCCACACACCTTTGTATATCCTCTTAGTTTCTCATGCATAGCTCTTTCTAAAGTAAAAAAAAGTTGTGATAAACCAGCAACATATGTTTGCGAGGATGTGTCATTTCTGTCTGGTTGTTGTTACCAAAATCCATTTTTGCCTAAGTGGCTTTATAAAAGTTTTCCAAATTAAAAGCACTTCCTGTGCAATAATTAATATGAGTACTGTAAAGCGGTAATATAATTATTAATTTATGCGAACACTGTGTTTAGCAACTCGGGGCACTCAGGAATATATTATTAGGATTATACAGTATATCCTAGTAATTCTAAACACTACAAGATATGTTATTATTCTTGTTCCTATCAATAAATGAAAAGTGAATCTGTCCTGACATGCAATCTGTGTTTTATGACCAGCATTATGTAAAAATCTACTTTTACAGTAGTGACAGTCATTGACAGAATACAGTCTGTGGCAGGTTTTGGTTGTTATTACTCATTGCTCATTTGCACTCATTTAGGGATTTTTTTTTATCTTCCACACAGAGCTGTTTATCCTGCAGGTCATTATTCACCCAGCGCTTCTTATATTCAGTGAATTCTACAACTGACTTGGCGTTTTAAGAGCGTTTGTAATTTGAGTCTGTATCCTCAGAGAAGTTGAATTCAAAGAGAATGTATTAATATTTAATACCCAATTTATGCGTGGTTTTAAGCTTAGTAATCCTGTTATCCTCTTTCATGTTTGTTTTAAACAGGAACAGAATGTTAATCCTAACCTCATCGCAAATGATCTCAATAGATAGCATTAACTGCAGATGTAATACCATTAAGCATTTGTTTGATGGCTTTTTCTATGCTTTCTCTTTGGCTGTGTACTTAATAAATAATTAAAAAATGTTCTGAAACCTTGAATAATTATCCACTCGTTACTATATTATATACCGTCTGGCCAGAACTATATGGAAACCCCTTTTTAATTAACATGTTTGGCCAGGGACCTTTATTCCCATGAATAGACACATCTTAATCTTGATGCCTCTTAATTCAGTCATTTTGGAGAATTGTGTGCTTTCAAAGCAGTTCATTTCAGTTTTTTAATTCCCCTGTGCACACAGCGTGATCCATTAAAAAAATTTACATTAAATACAAGTACAAAGTCTGGTGTAAGAACTAGCCTGCACAAAGCCCAGACCTGAACCCCATAAACAACTGTGGGATGAGTTGGAATGCCAACTTTTTGATCGTCCAACGTGTCTGAACTCACTGCTTTTCCATTCATGTATTTTTATATGGATTTTGGGAAACGGAAAACAAAACATCTGGATAAAAACATCAGGAAGTACAATTTTCACAATGCACTTTAAATTAATTACACTCACTTGAGGTGGATACATTTTCTGTTTGATAAGAGAATCTCATAAACTATGATGGAAACACATTTACCAAATTTTTTTATTGGAAGCAGTTTTTGGTGGTTTACAGAATTTGGCCATATAGTGTTGTAGTTTGGGTTTTGTCCTGGAACAGTTTGAATTTTGGAATTTTTTTTCAATTTAAATTGAACGTTTTTACAAATTTGATTTAAAAATTCTGACTTAAATGCAAAACAATCATTTACATTATTCACCTCAAGTGAGAATACAGCAGACGTACCTTTGGCAGCAGTTACAGCCTTCAGTCTGGATGAACAGATTTCTGATCAGTTCTGCAAATGGCCTGTGTACTTTCCCTCATCCTTCAGTGCAAACCTGACTGAGTCTGAGCAGTCACTCATTCTCAATCCAATTGAAAATTTATGTGTGGATTTGAAAAGTTCACCTATAAATTCTCAACTGAACTGAGATTTGGATTTTGACTTTGTCACTCCAGGACATTAACGTTGTTGTTTTTAAGACATCCCTGTGTATCTTTGGCTTTACATTAGAGGTCACCGCCACATTGGAGGAGAGTCTTCTTCAAGGTCACCGGGGGTTTTTCAGATTCCCTCAAGTTCTCCTCCAAGATTTTGCGGCATATTCCCTCACAAGCTGTCCAGACCCTGCAGTTTAGAATCATTCACACAGCGTGATGCCGGCACCAGCATGCTTCGCAATGGAGCTGGTGTGTTTCTCACGATGTGCAGCTCTTGCTTCCGCCAAACATGCCGTTTAGCCTGATGGCCAAAATGCGCAATTTTTGGTCTTGTCAGACCATCTTCCAGCTGGCTTCAGAGTCTGCCACATGCCTTCTGGCAATCCGTAGTAGAGATGTCATATGACATTTTCATTTTGAATATTTGGATATTCTGTCACTGTGATGATAAACACGGGCTTTAATAAGATGATTCAGCACGTGGTTTACCGTTAGCGTCTCCCTGTGAATCATGACATGGATCATGCTTGTGGATAACACTCCAGTTAATGGATTTTTCAAACTGTGAATCAGGATGTAAAAACTTTATATATTCAGAAAACGTTGCGTAAAACAAAGTGCTTGGTTGTCCCAATTGGCATTGTTGATTGAAAGATTAGTTGGTTTCTAGACCACTCAAACTCTGTAGAAAAGCTCATCCCTCAATGGTCTAACAATCCTTTTTAAAAATCATTTAAGATACGTTTTTTTTTTTTTCAAATTTAAATCTATACTGACTGCTGCATGCAAGCTTAAAATGATGCTGATTAACTGCTGTTGTGATAAATGCAAGTGATAATGTTGTTCTTATTATAGTTACCCTTATAGTTACCATTACAGTTATCTTTATAGTTATCATTCTTGGTATCAAAGGTGCAGAGATCAGTCATATTAAGCGCTTTAGCGTAATGCTGACCTGTATTGGAGGTTGACAGAAAGAACTATAAAAAAATAACACAGACTGAAATAGACCTTCTGAGCCGAGACTCTAATTGATACAGTGTGTGTGGCTCCAGTCTACAGTCACCAGATCTTCTATACAGTGAAGTTTGGTGGTGGACGCATCATGCTGAGGGCTGTTTTTCATCATCAGGACTGGACGTCTTAAGATATGAAAATATGACACGAAACACAGGGAAACTGTGTACTAGGACTGTTTCATTTGCTTTGAAGGTCAACATACTTTATCAAATTATGTCAACTTAAGACACTATAGTATCATCCACTTCTCAACTCTTTCCTAATACTGTTAAAATCTATTGATTGGTGCTTTAGATCTCATCAATAGTCATTTTGGGATCATATATGAGAAATGAGTTGAAAGACAACACTGGGAACCTGCAGTAGACAGGTGGGGAATTGTGAAGGCTCTCAAAGGTGAAGACTGAAAAGGTCGGATCCAGAAATAGTCAGATGAGACAGACCTTTAAGTAGAACTTCTGAGGAAAGGGCTTCTTCGAGATAAGACTGAAGGAACTCAAACTGCTCTCCCAGAAAACTCTGCAGGAGAGAAAGGGCCAATGTCAGAGAAGGTTTTTTGCAGTGGCTCAGTCGTTCAGAATCCTCACATATCGGTCACCCACAGGGAACTGACTGATGCTGAAAGCTGCTTTTGTTGCTTCTAAAATAGAGGGTGATGTGTCTAGGACATTTAAGGTTTACATTTGTCAAACAGACAATTGTCTTTCAGGCATTATCTACACAATAAATGCTGGATATAGAGGTGTCTATTTTAGCTCTGCCTTGACTTTAAAAAAGAATTCACCTTCTTGGAAGTTTTTATGTTTTGTTATTTTACAACAGAGGATTGTTTGGCCTTTTATGACACTGCTCAAGAAAAGAATGTTTCGTGTGAAGCAGAGCACAAAAGTATGAGTTTTGGATGTTAAATTCGTAATTATTTTAGATCTTGTAAATATAATCTCAGTGTTGATGTTTAAAAAGATTTAGCTGAACAGTTCCGAAACTATGTCAAATTACATAAGTCCATCGGTATTTAATACTATAAAACAACAAGCGCAGACACTGTAAGTTGCTGTATTTGGCTTTCGTTTCACATTTCATCAAACGTACGGTAGTGTATCGCACATGCTGTTGGGTCATAGTCTTGTAAAGGTCATTTCATGGACAAACTGATTACTACAGACCATATCTCTGTTTTATGATGAAACTCTGTTTTAAAGGCTTCAACATGATAATACTTGTTCTGACCTCCTGATTCCTCCTGATTCTTTTAATGCAGTTGGCACCTAATTCTGAGTGTGTTGCACTGGACAAAAGATCAATATTGCTTTGTGGTTTAGAAACGGAGACTTTGATCATTTCAAGAGGTGACCTGAATGCACATTTAGTTTTACAGCATCTCATTTAAGATGTCATTTATTTTACAGCATCCCACCAGATCATTCATATTTAGATTAAAACATTGTGACAGTAATTGGACTTCGGATGAAATCGGTGCTCAGTTTCGTGATGTTCATGCTCTCATACATACTTTCTACTTATTTTAGTCCGTATTATAAATTAACCTACAGAATATATATTTATATATGCAGGTGCCTTACTGAGGTCTTGCCTCGTCGAACTGAATTGTGTATAATGATGTGACAATGCCTAAAATAGTGACAATAAAACAAGTAGGTCAGATTGTGCACGCATGTATGAGAACAATGGGTCCCGGTCACTAAGTGTGCATGCAGTATGCATGTATTTGTGCATAAAGGCCTGTGTTCAGACAAGAGTGATTGTTTAGAAAGCATAGAGAGAATAGAGAGAATGATGAATGGTTGTAAGGGACATGTGGTGCAGGAAGTCCTAATATGGAGATGGACTGGACATGTATTATTCTAATTACTAACTCTGGGAATATACTCCCACATATCAAGAACTCCAGATTCAGCAATACTAGAATAAGGGTGAGAGAGCATTTGTACGTGTATGCACCTGTTGTGAATCCAGCAGACATTATGAGAGAATATTTTTAGGTAATGTTTATGTAATATTTCTACTTAAGAACACCTGAATGCAATTGTTATTGAGTGTTTTTTTACACCAATAAGAATTCATTAGCATTCAACAATGCACAGTGACTGAATTGCACGTCTTAATTCTACAGGGAATTTGTGTATTTGGGAATTATGCTGTGTAACTGATTTAGTGTAAGAAAATGGGTTTGTGTTAAGATATTGTACGGAAAACAATGCTCTGAATGTTAATTATGGAGTGACACGGATCAAATCCCATTGCTCTCGTGCAATATCTCAAACCAATTTTCACATTTTGTGAGATGATTCCTCACCGTTACGTGTTGCCTGAGCCTTTTCTTTAACACGTGTGTTTCATAACCGTTTTATAATTGTTTTTTGCCTTGCTATGAATTGTTTAACAATTTTGATGATTTTTTTATTGCTGTCATTAGCACAGACTTAAATGAAGCAATAAAACATAATTACAGTTTGATAATATGTCATTTTTGTTGTATAGTAATCTGACATCTAAATAGGATTTAAATGAGAATACATGTGGTTAGACCCTTCTGGAAAGACCAGCTTAGGGCCAGCAGAAATTTTGATAAGCAGGGCAACCAAAGAGGCCTTGCTGGTTAACCTAGTTAAGAAGCCTGCTGAGAACACCAGCTTTCCATTCTATAACTAGCATGTATAATACATGCTGGACAGCAGCAAAACCAGTTACACTGGTCTTCTTACCAGGCAACACAGTGCATGATCTGTTCATGCATCTTTAGTTAGGTTATGTGCATGCATCCACTTGTGAAAATACTTTTTTATTGTGAATTCTCTAAAAAAATACAGTTTTTTTTACAAAATACATTAAATAAACAAGCATAGCTTTTCTTAGTTTTCTTGGTATGCGCCTCTTATGCTTTAATGACAGTAAGCACTTAAAAGCACAATATGCTGGCATAGACACACCAGCATTTATCCCAAAAGTATTTAAAATGTTCCAAATAGGGTTTTCTTCTGCTTTAACTGAAGTAATGAAATAGGGTATATTGTGCTATTGTGAGTTAACATGATCAATGTCACTAATTTAATAAGAAGCTCATTTCAGAAGGAGCTAAATCTCTGTTTTGTGCATGTGTTGTCTTTTCTGCAGGAGGCTGGAGGAGAAAGTGTAGGTCCTCATGCAGCTCCTGAGGAAAGGAAGGAGAAGGTCCCAAGCCCTCACCTAAGTCAGCTGGTGGTTCTCACGGCTAGTGAAACACTCTACGGCTTGGCTGAGAGAGTCGTCGCCACTGAATCACTGTAAGATCTATATATCGTAAACATATGTAAGCTCTACATAAACGCCATTTTATCCAAACTTGTGTGTTGATCTTTTCCTTTAGAAAACAAGTGGAACATTTCTAATGAGTCCTCACGCTGTTTTTTTTTTCTTTGTACACTATGACGCTTGATAGTCATGGTTATTTTATACAGCGTTGTTGCTGGGTGGAAATACAACAAAAAACTTACTTAGACAAAATAACAACATTCTCTCAACAAAACGAGAAAAACCCATTTTTTTATTTCCGTGTGAACTGACCCTTTAGCTAGTGTCATCTCTAAATGTCAGTATTTTAAGAAACAATGCGGAATGCAGAGGGCATATAACCACATCCTATAACTAGCTGTACATTAGAAGTCTCTGTAGCAGCGGTAAACTCACTCTTGTAAATGAAGACAGTTACATTAAAGAGCTGGTTGACTTTTATGAGATCTGCCTTGTGCTCAGGCATACGGTTGCTAGGTGATGAGTTCCTAACCCCACCAGCATGTTTCAACCAGGCCTGTCAAACCCAATCATTCATATTATCACTGTGGCTGTTATCTAATCAGCGAACCCCATTAAGCTTTGCTTTTCCTCCTGATGAGTCAACAGAGGCGGGCTGAGCCGGCTTCAGCAAAAGCCTGGCAGTTCATTTCATTAAGTGATGTGATGCTGCAGGGGCTGATGGGAGCTTCCTGTATTTTCACAAGAATCGTGATGAGATGCAACCTTCTGTAGATGTTGGGCTTTAAAAAGCAGGTTTTAGCTTCCAGTTCCTCCATTTCTGACCTTTCTTCTATCCGATTGCTTGTTCAGCAAGACGATAAGCCATTTCTCAACAGTAGGGAATACTCCCTTGCAAATTCAGACAGATTACACAGACCCGCGAGTTTGATCTTCCCTGTTGTTGCCTTGGACGCAGCTACGTTGCTACCAGATGGTGTTCGGCTCATGCCAAGCTTTGCGCTGGAATCTAAAAGTTTGTGGAGGATTTGATTTGAAAATGGATCAGAAGATCCGGAGTTTAAGCGTAAAGAGAAGAGAGGAACAGAACGACCGTTGCACGAAACAGAACCATCCCAGAGGTGAAGGTCTTGGCTCCTGCCCAACCCTCCTTGTGGAGCGTGTACATGTTCAGAATGCAGGGCACTCCAAACCACTGTTTATATTGTAGAAAGGGTAGAGTCAGCCTCTTATTTGTTTCCTTCCCCTTCACTTCCTAATGGAATAATCAATGAAGGCCATAGACTTTGAGCAGAGGGCAGCAGATGCATGTGAAAGATAAGTGAAAAAGTGGGTTGCTTGTTATTTTCTGTTTGAGTTCTGCATTTAGACAGGCATACCCAAAAGAAACTTCTTATTATGCCTTATTCTCTCTGCACTGTATCTCTGGTGAGCAAACCAAGTTGTTTTTCTCATTTTAACTTATATATTATTTAGTTTTCAATAATATAAGAAATAGGATTAAAATGTGTGTTTACATTTGATCTCTTCAAATTTCAGCTTTGCCCCTGATGCCCTTTTTCCTCCCACGTGATTGGTTGATATTTAGATGTAGTTTAGTTCTCTGCTTTAATCATGATTCACTGATTCCATTTAGCTATGAATTTATTCTGCATGTTCCAATAAATTTATCTTGAGAATATTCATTGTTGGTAGTTATTGGTGACGGTAGCTTAATTTTCTAAATTACATACTTGTACTTGCCCTGACTGTGTTTTCACTATCCGCGCCCAAAAGAAAAGCGACAAATTTGGGTAACACGTTATGTTTGTCTCATAATATATTAAGCACAGATAATTGGCTGGCTGGCAGGGAGCCTATGTAATTATATGGCCCTTAAATTTGAATATCCATCAATAAACATGCAACAGTACCTGTTGTTTAAGCGCTGCTCCTTTCATTCATGTGTTAGAAATCCCCAGTATATAGCTTGCACACATTTGTTATATGAATACATTACTACAACTATCACTCAGTGAATGCTTATCTCTGTATGTGGGCTGTCATTAGCATATATCAGGTGGTGCGGTGGGGTGGGCGAGCACTGACTCTTTATGAAGGTCCCAGTTGTGCACAGCCACTGGCAGCAATAAGAATCAGTGATTTGTAAATACTAATTCACTTCATTTGTTTTTCCCTTTGAAGCAGAATGGCAGGAATTTGTTTAGATTCCTGCAATGGTTGTAGTTAGTTTGCAAAGAATTTTATGACTGCTAAGTCTTTGTATTAACATTTATTTTCCTCTTCAGCAAAAACACATCTGACTTTAATCTGTTTTTTCAAATGATGGAATTTTAAGCATGAGACTGTAAACCAAAACGGCAACACAAATTAAAGCAGCAGTTTAAAAATTATGCAAAATTATGATAATTTACCATCTCATTATCAGACCTAAATCAGAAACCCTTAATTCAGCATTCAGACTTGTGCAAATAGTTTGAAGTCTAAAAATAATCCCAAAGAAGACAAAGATCTTGACAAATGTAAACTCAAACTTCCTAGACACATCAAGCCTTATTTTTCCACCAATAGAAGCAGCTGTAATCATCAGTCAGTTCCCTGTGGATAACCGATATGTGACTATTCTGAGCGACTCTGCCACTGCAGACCTGCAGAAAACTCTAACATTGGCCCTTTCTCTCCTGCAGAGTTTTCCTGGCAGAGCAGTTTGAGTTCCTTCAGCCTCATCTCGACACCATGATGCCTTCAGCCAAGAAGCCCTTCCTTCAGCAGTTCTACTCACAGGTCTGTCTCGTCTGACTATTTCTGGATCCGACCTTTTCAGTCTTCACCTTTGAGAGCCTTCACAATTCCCCACCTGTCTGCTGCAGGTTCCCAGTGTTGTCTTTAAACTCATTTCTCATATGATCCAAAATGACTATTGATGAGATCTA
>JAZGTJ010011877.1:0-16440 GCA_036877575.1 Botia almorhae
AAATATTTAAACATTTTAAGAGTTATAATGTCAGATATAAACTGCTACCTGCTCCAGTCTGCTGGGATCTGACACTTTCGGCAGCCATTCCATCACCAGACGAAGTCGTCCTGACTTTACATCCTTCAGTTTGTACCACTGCATGAGAATCAAAGACACAAACAGTAAAACATTAAGTTACAATACAAAAACAAAACAAACACACAGAGTCATGTGACGCTGACAGACCCACCTGATCTGTAAACTGAGAACTGATGAGATCCTGAAGGTTCATTTTGACTCTACACAAGATAATAAATGTTAACTGCTAGAATACAAACATTTGTCAACAGAGCTGAAGAGTTATGACAGAAACATTGTAACAACATTACTTCTACAACCAACATACAGCATTAAAGATCTAAAAGTGGCTGGGACATCACAGCTAACAGGGAACATTGTTAGAACATTGGCTACCGTTCTCCAAAAGTTCTCTCAACGTTATCAAAAATGTTCTTGCAGTAACGTTAGTAGAATGTTTTTAACATTCTATATCATATATATCAAAAACATAAATATTTTCCTTTGAACGTTCCTAGAACATTCACAAACATGTGTAACATTGTTGTTACTTAATAGAAACATTAAGGAAACGTTATTACAACCTAAGATGATTAGTTGGGAGGTTGTCTGCCTCACCTGCCCAGGAAATCATCCTGGTCAATGTCTTTATCATACAGGTCAAAGTTCACCTCTTGACCCGGCAGCTGTGTTAAAATCACCTACAGCAGAGGAACACAGACAGCATTACTGAGAACACACAGCACTGTTCTAACAGTCTGAAACACTCGTTCCTTATTCATATTTCCCCACTGTCTAGAATAAAAATAAACCCATCAAAACTGAAATAACACAAACTGAGCTCTGGGAATTATGTTCTGACTAAAGAAAATCCCAGATAAATTAAACTACATTATATTTAGCATCTGCAAAATTGTCAAGAATATGCAAAAATTGTTTTATTTATTTTTTTATAATTTTTTTATATTATTTTATAATTTTTATCTACTTAGTTTCTTTGAGATGCTCTTTAAACAGTTTTAAAGTATTATTATTATTTGGTCCAAATCATCCATTTCAAAAACGTTTTTAAAGCAAATAAACAAGCATGTTTACCTCATAAAGTTCGTTCCAGACGGGATTGAGGTTTTCTTTCATGACTCGACTCTTGAAGGTCATTCCTCCCACCCGGATCTTCACGTACGGGTCACTTTTTCCCTTCACAATTCCACCCATTAAATTGTCCTTCGCTATGAGGTTTTGGGCTTCCACCAGATGGATCCGCAGAACACCCTACATTCATGATCAACTGCATCAAGAGCAGACTGAAGTGTACTGAGATAAAGCATGTCTTTAAAAGCTCACCTCAGATCCAAAGCTGCTGTCCGGACTGGTTTTCTCTGGACGTTTGATGTTGGGCGCCACCTTTGCCATGGAGAAAGACTCTTCTGATTCAACATCTCTCTCTCCTGGTGCTGAAGACACAGGTGTGCCGGAGATAGATTCTTCATCCAACCACAACACCTGAAGCATAACAGACCACACATTCACCAGAAAATGTCACAGATCCTTCAAACTGTGTCCAGCAGGCCACTGAAAACATTGTCCTCAAATATCTTCACTGTGGTGGTGCTCAAAGTCAACCCACGGTATCTTAGCTCACCCTCAGCAGAGCTGTGATGTAGATACGACTGGCCGGTCCGGAGTTTTCCAGCTGAAACCACTGATCCATGCTGAGTTCAGGGCTGGAGAGCAGACAAGACAGTGGGATGGACAGACTGCCCAGCGTCACGGACCTGTCATCATCCTTCACCTGGAACACAAGACAGCAGAAATAAACACAACCACAGAGAAAATATTCAACACATAACAATCCTGTGACATCAGTGTGTTCATGTGTCAGAGGAGGCGTGGCTCTCTGAAGGGAGGGCGGGATCTTATGCTGGCCTCTCTGAAATTGTCTACCCCACCTTGAACTGAATTGATGAAATAAAATGAATATACCTGGATGTTGATATCGTGTTTACGTGGATCCTGAATTAAAAACGTGAAGGCATCTTCCCACACTGGATTAATGGTTCCATACACCATCTGGATGAATAATTGCATGATGAATGACAGGAGCATGTGAGAATATATAGCACAAAGGGAAGTGCTACACTATATATGTCTATACCTTGCTTTCTTTGGTTATATGCTGCACAGAAACCTGCACCATGGGGCTGGGCTCCTTATGACCTTTCTTGAACTGTATACAAACACATCACAGATGAAGTTCAGAACATCAAGTGATAAAATAACACATAAAATAAGAACAGCAAGCCCGGTTCAGCACAAACACTCACAGGAAGGTCTTGGGCCCGGTCCAGATAAACAGTCAAGACGGCAGCAGAAGGGCGATTAGTCGTCTTACTGGTTACCATGACGTTTTGGTTCCTCTGCAGCACCTGTACGTAATAATTAAAGGTTTAGTTTGTACAATGAGTGGAGAATATTGACAAATAGATAAATATTTCCAGTGAGGCGCATAAGACCTCAGTCAGTCGTTCAGCAGAGGGCAGCAGAGAGAGACATTCCAGCCTGAGGTGAACCTGACCTGATGATGCATCCTTCAACATGAACCACTAAAACCACAGCGAAGAGTGTTGCATTTAAATATCTCCAAAAACAACACAAACGTCAGTGTGGTGGATAAACAGTGTGACTTACATTGCATTATACTATATATCTTTTCAGAGTATGTGCAATCCCTGGGATCAAACCCATGACCTTAGCGTTGTTAACACCATACTCTAACCACTGAGCTACAGGAAAGCCAATGAACGCTGGCTAACATTCTCTAAGTTCTCTCTTACATTATATATCATATATATCAAGAACATTTTTACTTAATGGAAACGTTAGGAAAATGTTCCTACAACCTAAAATTTATAGAGAATAACATAACAACAGGAAGTACCTCATCCAGAACCACCGCTCTCTTCACAATGCCTAAATCCAGTTTCATTCTGAAACACGTGAAACACAAACAGACATTAAAGAAAAAGAATTCTGATGATTCCATGATTTCATCCTCAACGCTCTGATACTCTCTCTCTCTCTTCTGAAAACACAGCATTTCTGAGCTGATTTAAGTCTGTCTGGAGCTTGATGTCTGGAGCTTGTTTTCCATGGAGGAAATCATGGAGAAGAGTATTAATACCTTCCAAGAAAGTCATCTTGGTCGGGATCTTTATCAAACACCTCCAGCTCCAACTCCTGCCCCGGTACTTCATGAACAATCACCTAATAAACACACACACACACGCACACACATTAGAAATGAACACAGGACGACTGCTGTGAGTTGACATACAGCTGTAATGTTGCACAATAAGTGCTAGTTTTCATCAGTTTCTCGGGGCTCATCTGATCTCAGCACATGATAGCCACGTCACTGCACATCACACTTTGTTTTTTTGTTGCTGGTATCAACAGCAAAGTGAACATCTACATTTACATTTAGGCATTTGGCAGACGCTTTTATCCAAAGCGAATTACATTGCATTATACTACACATTGTTTCTGAGTATGTGCAATCCCTGGAATTGAACCCATGACCTTGACGTTGTTAACGCCATGCTCTAACCACTGAGCTACAGGAAAGCTGATGTGTGTGTTTGTAAAAGCCACAGCTTCCTCACAACAAACACAACACACTGATCACATGCTGTCCACCAACCCCCCCCCCTCTCTGACCTCATACATTTCTCTCCACTGAGGATTCAGGCTGTTGTCAACATGATGAGAGGTGAAGATCTGGGTGCCCACTCGCAGCACTGCGTACGGATCAGATTTTCCGGACAGGACGCCTTTAATGTAGTTATCTTTGGCAGCTAGGTTTTCTGCCTCCAGTAAGTGGATACGCACGATGCCCTGCAGGAACAAATAAAGGAGCGAGAGGCGAGAGGCGTGCTTCAATTAACATAAACAATTAAATAAATACTTCACCTCAAAGTTCTCTCAAAGTTGCAGTAACATTAGTAGAATGCTTTTATAATGTTATACATCATGTTTATTATAAACGTTGTTCTTAAATTGTTAGTGGAATGTTTTAAAAATGTTACAGAAAAATGTATGATATGATTTGTAAGGCAGGAGATGCAGATAAACAGCACACATGGTCTGAAACAACACAGGTGAGCAAATATTGACAGAGTTCTACATTTTTCACTCAGTTACCCCTTTAAACTCTTGCGATTGGTGACAAGAGGACCCGCCCATTCAGTTTAACATTATACCTGTAAACAAGCACACTGGACAAGTGCGCATGAAGAAACTATGGAGTCTGAAAGTACACAAGATGGATTTCTGATACTTTGAAATGGATGTTCTTGATGCACACTACATAGTTACACACTAAGTGTTAAAGCTCACTGAAGTGTTACCCGTGGGAGAGGAGAACGGAGCTGGGCTACGTGCAGGTCCGACACCAAAGGCACGGTCAGACGATTGGGCAGAACCAGGAAAGAGGCGATCGCATCCATTATTATAGTGTCCGACACTGAACTGAAAATGAATGTAGGGGGTTCGAACAGAGAACATGAAACAAACAGACACAAAATACATCTAAAGCACATCCCAGCTAACCAATTTAGGTTGTAGGAACGTTTCTCTAACGTTTCCATTAGTAATTTAAAATTGTATTTTGTTATTTTAACATCCACTTTTTAGACGTTTTAACGCTACATTGAAAGAATATTTTTGTAATGTTTTTAAAATGTTTCACTAACAACTTATAATTAACATTTTTGATACATGATATATAAGTTAAAATATGTTCAACAGATATTACTGCAAGAACGTTTTTGAGAGAACGTTTAGTGAACTGGGATTGAGTTAGCTGGGATGTGAGAATATGAGTTGAGCTGAGATAAATATGAATCTAATGGCACATAGAAACAGGCATTACTGTCTGCATGTTCCTCTGTTTCGTTTGGCCAGAGGGAAGCTCAGCAGACCAGAGCTTCACTGATTATCAATGAAGCTTGTGGAGATAGAACGGTACAGTAACAAACGATTCAGATGACTGGACAGAACCGGGAAAGAGGCAAATCTACTCACTTCAAACCAGGTATGTCTAATAAATTGGTCAGGCCGGTCCAGTTGATGTCCAGCTTCTGTAGAGAACAAAGAAAGAGAAGATGTGTGGTAAGATGAAGCAGAAGCAGCCACAGATCTAGCACAACACAAGATGTTGACTAACAGGTCTGCGAATAAAGAACATGGTGACCGCTCCCACGAGAGGAACATCTCCAATCAGAGGTTCCAAGATCACCCTCAACTTTCCATGGAGCTAGAAAAGAAGAGACAGATTTCAGCTCTTCCGTTGTGAGTTTATGCCCAGTGGCCTCTTTCTACATTTTACAGATAACTCAGACATGTGTGTATTAAACACAGCGCAGGTGACACCTGTCCCCACCTGAATGCCCTTCACTCCAGCTTTACAGAAGAACTTCTTCACCTCCACGTCAATCTCCACATCTCCAGCATAGCTGCACACAACAGAAGTTTGACTTCACATCTTTGAGTCTGGCATCTCTTCAGTGTCTGAATAGTTCAGAGTTTTAAATGTGGCTGTTTATCATGAAAGTGAAACAATGACCTGATATGAAGATCAAGTATCACTTGGCGCTTGTCAAACTCAGTGTAGGCCTTTACCCCCAATATTCTCAACGCCTGCCAAAAGATCATCAAACGTTTGCTCAAATTTTGCTGAACGTTTGCTGAAATTAACAGAAAAACACAGCTAACAATTTTAGGTTGCAAGAACGTTTCCCTAACATTTCTATTAAACAACAAAATGTTACTCTGAGTGTTCTAGGAATGTTAAAAATGTCTAGTTTATTTAGACATTGCATTAACATTATTGCTTGGTTATGAGAATGTTCTTAAACATTTTTTAACTCTGTAACGTTTTTAAATCGTTCCACCAAAAACTTAAGAATAATGTTTTTGATATGTATGATATATATTTTAACTTGTATGATATTATAATTTTAACATTTAATGATAACATTTAAAAAGCGTTATACTAATGTTACTGCATTAACTTTTTGGACAACTTGGAGTGAACGTTTGGAAACCGTTAGTCAATGTTCTGAGAACGTCCCCTATGAGCTGGGTATACCTCTGTCAAGCATTAGAAACACACGTAACCTCTTTTATATCAGAAACAGATTTGTGTACCGTGTCGCCTAAGTCCACTTTGGTGAAACTGAGGGTCTGAAGATGAGCGCTGGCAGCTCGAATGGAAGGAGTGATGGTCTCCACCAGCAGCTTCTCCACATACTGACCAATAAAGGGCCAGACCTGCTGCAAAATCTGTCAGCCGGAAGACAGTTCAGATTCATGTTATGATGTGAATCCCGCTTAAAGCATGTAGCATGTCATTTACTCCACAATATAAACAACAACACATCAAAACAACGACTGCTGTGTCTGAAAACAAGCGCGACATGTTAAAATGCACACAAAAAGCTACTTTTCCAGTCAAACCACGAAAGGAAACCACCAGCACTGAGAAACCATATAGAACATTTCCTTTTATTGCCTACACACAACTGCATGAGAACTGGTGACAAACCATCATATCATATAATAATAATATATATAATATACAATATAATAGATGTTCCTAGAACTTTTTTTGTAATGTTTTTGTTGCAGAAACATTCTTACAACTTCAAATCGTTAGCTGAGATAACAGGTCGTCACACTCAGAGTGTCTGCAAACGTCAGCAGCTCTTAGGTGTTAACTTTAAACATGGTCTGTCAGCTTCAAAAACCCCACACCACAATCCACCCCTCTCAATTCTGGCCTGTGGAAAGTCAGTCAGAGGGCTGTGTGAGGCAAAGATGAGTGTAGCACGCTAACAAAACAAACCTGAGGGCCAGAATGCTCTAGAAACAGAAGCTAAGATATAAAAGGAAAGAATTCTGGAAGCCAGTATAAACTTTCACAGTCTAAATGAAGCAGGAATGAAGCAGTTTGCAAAAAGCTGTTATCAAACTAGACGGTGACTGCGCAGAAGTGGCATGTGATGGCGAGCCTGGAGCCTGAAGACCTTCATGAGCCAAATGTAATCCTCTTGTTTCTTGTTTGTGTGGGAGTCTGTTATATTCGTCTGGTTTGATAACAGCTGTATATTCGTTATATTCATTTTACAATGATTAATGAAGCCACGAGGTACACTGCGGCTTCATGTCAGTTTCACTTCAGTTTCAATGCCGCAACGAGCGCTGTTTGGCGTTCAGTGAAAGTGTGAAAAGCTGAAGTGAGGTGATGTTTATTATCTATTTATCTTGAGGGACTGGACTGAAAACACACACACAGACACACACACACAGAGCCCTCAGGGACACACAGCAGAAACAAAGAGAACAGAGGCTGAAGTCACATGTTCATTTGTGTATTTAAACACAGAATTTAATACCTGGTTCATCCACTCAACCTTTTCCACGTCTAGGAAGTTCACCTGTGGAGAGGAAGAGAACAGAATGACTTCTGCTGTCACACACACACAAGATTAGTGTTAAATACTGAGTGAAGGGCGATCTCTAGTTTTGTACACCAGGTAAATAAAGTGAAGGTCAAGCAGATGTTACAGAAACAGCTGTGCATACACAGAAATATTCTTGGCAAATGTTTCGCAAAACTACATTTATATGTTCATGAAAATGCACAGTATGTCCTTATTAAGCATAGCAGTGAACAGAAAGTGAATCTTGATAAACGGTCAGTTTGGGAAAACAAAACAGGCGAATTAAAAATAAATTTAGTGTCTTAGCCAGGAGCCTAAAACGCAAACCTATATATATATATATACATATACATATATACACTGTATATACATTCATTTTATAATTCCTAAAAAGTGAACACAGACCATCAGATCACAAGTCAGAAACAGTCAGCTGAATACTGACGTGTAACTTCACACGGGTAGCAAGATGTGGTGAGATTCATACAAAAAAATTAAGGCCATTATGTACAAGTTATGATTCCTGTTCCCCTCTGAACAAATTATTGCTGTAAATGGTCTATTTTGGTTTTTTCTTGGCAATGACGCGGTCCTTGAGACTGGATGTGTAAATATAGCCGGAGCTGGACAGACAGTAGCATGTGATGTTGTTGAAGAAGATGATTAGCAAGAATTCTGCAAAAACATCATGACGCTTGTGAGAAAGAGACAGTGAGTGTGACTGTCAGATGACTGTCAGTTAACACTGATTCTGAACTGAAGTTTAACGCCATTAAAACAACGCGTTCTGTTAGAGAATCATCTTAGCACAGCAGACCTGCCCAGGGAATCACACAGGTCAATAAAAGACACATTCACGCACACATTGCCGTTGGTACGAGGAAGAACAAGCATCTTTCCGTCTGCGCACAGATGCAACGCGTGTGTCGCAGGATGCAAACTGCTGAGAAATCTTACCCATGCTGGTAACTCCCGTTTACTTCTAAACAGCCGTGTGGTGACATCCCGCTCGTTCTCCATGACATACACAGCGTCCTGCAGTCGCGCTTTCTTCCCCTCGCGGCTGTGTTGCCATCCCGTGTAAACTACGAGAGCGAGCAAAACTAAACTAATGCTGAATCCAAAATATCCAGCCAGGTAGACCGACAGTAATGTGGCGAGGCTCTTTCCAAAAGCGCACAGAACGGACACGACATCTCTTCCAGAAGACTCGTACTGCTGCGCGTCCTCACGCGGATTCGAACCCGCAACCTCCGGAGCGGCACCCGTACGCGACCCGGCATCCGCAGATGACATCGTCTCTTTAAACCATACAACAGTTTTAATAACGTGCCGCAATCACAATGTCATGCTGCTTGTATTAAAGTGTTTCACAAGTCGTTCTCTCACCACTGACGTCTGTTGACGTCTAGTTTGCCTAAAAGAAGGGCGGGTAGATGTTTGGGTGTGTTTTGGAGACCAATACCCTCCTAAACTCGTGTTAAAACCACACCTCCAGCCTTAAAATGTTGCTGTTTATTATGCATGTTATGTGCGCTTTGCAAAAACGACCAAAACTTAAAACGACAAACAAATTCTGCGATTAATGACAAGTGCCTCAGGGACTGGATTTTTAGTACATTATTTGCATCATAGTAAACAAACATTTACATAATGTATTTACATAATATTTTTTACAGCTGTCAGCTGACAACCAAAGCTGTGCTTTTAAACATGAGAAACTAATCGCCTACTAACTTTTACGAACCAAACTTTTAACCAGCTGTTCTCAAAACACTACACACATAGCAACTAGTTTACATTTAGGCGTTTGGCAGACGCTTTTTTATCCAAAGCGACTTACATTGCATTATACTACACATTGATCACTATACATTGAGTATGTGCAACCCCTGGGCTTGAACCCATGACCTTAGCGTTGTTAACGCCATGCTCTAACCACTGAGCTACAGGAAAGCTAGTTCGGTTGTTATGCTGTTGTTGTTACATTGATGTTTGAACCCATTTTACAGTTCCGTAACAAACTTGCTTGTTAGTGTATTCATTTACATCAACTTCAAATCTTGCATAAACATTACTTACACATTTGCCCCCACCTCGACTACTTTTACTGTGTCACCCACATTAAAACAAGGGCCACAGCGGTTGTGTTAATTGTTAACTACAGTTGACGGATCACCCGTTTAAGTGTCACAATGCCATGGCAACAGACACCACTGGACCATCTTGAAACTCATTAAGCTTTGTAGCGTCACTTTAGATAAGGTCTGCGAAATTAAATGTGAAATTTTAAGCGCCACAGTACATGAGCAACCCCATGTGTTTCAGAAAGGGATGACAAAATACCTCGTTAAACCAAGTTTATTGACATTAAAAAGAACAAGCTGAGCTGACAAATCTGAGGAAAATCCAAGAACAGTTCACAGTATCCTGAAGAGCAGAACCAGGTGATGGAAAACCAACATGTGTTCAGAAGATAACTGGTTTCACACGTGGAGGTCGAGTGATCTTGAATCAGTTTCCAGCAGACTCTTGTGGAGGAGTTTGAGGAAGAGCCTCAGCTTCAGTTTACTTGGACCTCTGTCTCATCTTTCTCCTTTTACGCTTCAGCCTAAAACAACAACAAAAGCACGTTAAATCTTCATTCTACTGCATTAGACAAATGCAACATGCAGACCACCACACTTACCTGCGCATGCGCTTCTTTCGCCACTGAAAAAAAGAGTACAGTCAAGTTATTATAACAGATTAAGACATGGAAACCAGCGTTCAGAAATCTACACATGCGCAGTTCTAACTAACGCGCCCGCCATGCACGTACACCATGCAGCATGTCCGTCCAGGTGAGGGAAATATTAGACCAATATAACGTGCATCTTTCTGACCATTACTACGATTTATCAAATTTGGTAAAAAAGTTAACCTGCTAAGTTACCACATATAAAAACACCACGTGCTACAACCACAACTGGCTTAAAACATCCTTTGTCAGAATCTAGCCCTAAAACGGGCCCGATTACATAAAACCCGAGTCTGAAAACTATAAATTTCTTTCACCTGCATTTAACACGTTATAAACAAGTCAAACATGCATGTTACATTACAAATGCAAACATTAGCTTTGGATAGCAACCAACTTGTTAGCGACACTAGCCAGATTAGCAGCAATTGTAAACGATCATACACAGAAAATCTGTCGTTACCTTCGCTCTCATGATGAGAAGATGGTTCTGAAAATGAAGAGAAAATGTTAAAGATTTAGACGGATGGAGTGTGAATGTGTCGGATTGCTGTAGATTGTATTAGATTAAAACACAACGACTGCGGATGTACTTCCTCACCTCGTCAAGCGACAGCAACGACTCGAGAGGACGTCACGAGGGAGACGGGATCATTTATACTTCCTAAATGCGTCATCTTTCAGCGACGAAAAATAAACACGCGTGCCGCAGCTGTCAGTAGCTGTTGGCCAGGAGCTTTAAGTGCGTGTACATATTACCTTGAATGTATGATAACGAGAAGCATGTTAAGTCTACACTAGTTATTAACAACACCTCAATTCTTAGTTTTATTAATCTGCAAATGTATCATTCATACTTAAATATCCTTAATTTGGCTTTAGTTTTTAAATTAAAAATAAATAATGTTAAGATCTATTGTAGATTAAACTGTTTGCCAGGCTAGTTTTGTCAAAGAGGTTTTTAGTGATAATTTACAATGTTAAGAAATAAAGCTGCAGTACATGATGTGTAGCTCCAACAATTTCACAAACACCATCTTTTAAATTCACAGCTGTCTACATTAAAATGTGATTTAAATAACGACAAACCAGACTTTAAATTGTTGTTTGGCTAGCTTGATTTATTAGATGTTTACAAAATGGCAGGATAATCTGGTCAGTGAGTTTAGGATAGTCAAACCAAATTTGGGAAACGTACAAAATGAAAGGCGTGTGTCATGTGACTGAATAAAAGCTTAAATTGATTAACAGTACTTCTATTGTGGTTATTTTGCTATATTGTAGTTGTACTGAGGCAGTAACTGCTAAACAGACTAGTTACAAGTCACCAATATAAACTACAATAATTCCTAACTGACAAAAACTCACTACAAAAGATGCCACCTTTAAAACAGGGACTCCATCTGCAAAAACATGAATGGCAACATTTGCAGCAATGCTCTGCGAGAAGTGCCATGATTACTTTTGTATTTCTCATGATGGCTTGTACAATAACAGTGAAGCTCTTGAGAAGGTCAGAAGATCCCTGCTTTTGCCTCCTGTAAACACAGTTGATAATTATAATTAAAATTAATATTTGCCTCCTAATCTTGATCCTCCCTTTTCTATGCAACTGCTTCAGAAAGAAGCATGTTTTAAAGACAACCAAGCAAGAGTTTGTAAACTTCAGGCTGCTGTAATAACTAGCAGTCTTATGTAACTAATGAGGAGGTATTCAGACAGAGGGCTCGGCCGGAGGGCAGGTCATAATTAACTGTTCTGTTCTTTGGGCTGTGCAGAGACTCTGTCAGTCAGTCTGGTTGGCAGTGGGCGTCTATGCAGCAGCTTGGCTCTCAGCCTCCACTGACTGTCCTGTTGCAGTCTCTGTGTTTTTTGATGCCTGGGGACAAACAAAATGACACAGATTAACTGGATTGATATTATTGGATCCATATTTGTATAGTGTCGTTAGAAATCATCAATGCAGCTAAAAGATTCTCTGATGAACTTGTGCCACTAGCCAATCATTTGTAAGCTTTATTTACATGTGTTTGTGTCTCTCAGGTGCAGTGACGGTACCACCGACCTTCCGAAAACATTAAGACTGTTTGAACGAATCACTGGACTTTTACAGGTGTGGCAGGAATCAGCTTCCTGCCTCACTAAGAACTGACCAATCACTGTACTGCTCAGTTCAGACTCTTTAGCCATGAGAAGCCACACATTACAAAAGCCGACTGTTATCCACACCGACTGCACATGTTTTTAACCTTTCATTGTTTGTTAGTGTTGACAGAACAGACCTTCTTTTTCTTCTTCTTCTGGGCTTTGCGACTGGCTGAGCTTTGCAACAAAGCCTGAAGAAAACAAGAGAGACTTTATTTAGCACTAAAGGAAACACTGCATGACACTGGAGAATGTTACTGTGTAACCTCACACACAGCAGTTCCCTTCATCCACTGACAACAGCTAAACACACACCCGTGTTTCTTACCTTGAGCTCAGGATCTTGTACTTCAAACTCAGACTTGTACAGCTCGGGTTCGAAAGGTCCGCCGGTGATACGCAGAGGTCCGTTGGCCATCAGCATCACTGTGAATTTAAACTGCGCTACAAATTCACCTTGAAAGAGAAGACAAACATGAGAAAACAGATCTTGCTGATGACACCAAACTTTCATAAAGGAACAGTCTGGATGCACTTATTTGATGACATGATTTTTCATGTAGCGGATTGCTTGTATGGGTTTAACTCGATCATCTTCATGCTCGTTGATCATTTTACATATAAAGTCAATGAAGTTCATCATGTCTCACCTTCCTTCTCGTGCAGGACACTGAAGGGTTGAAGCAGCTCGTGTTTAGCACACTCCACGACACCCAGCCGGGCTTTACCCTCATCCTCAAACGCCCTGACAGACAGAGCACAGACACCAAAACATCAGACACACAGAGAAGGCAGAGAAAGACAGGCAGAGAAAGAGAGGCAGAGACTAAATGAAACATGAAGGACAGAACTGAATCCTTTTGACTGGTAAAGATCAGCACAATTAGCACAAAGTTCATGAGTTCAACTGCCTGAGAGTGATACAACAAAAACATTTCCCTGTAAATCGCTTTGGAATAAAATATCTTCCACATGGGTAATACATGTCAACTGACCTCAATTATGATGATACAAATCAGTGGAGGGAAGAATGCACAGCCCCACCTGAAGCTAAGATGAAGTACCTCAGAGTAAATGGCATGGTGTCAAACCGTCGCTCCACCTCACTGAAGAACATCCTGGAGGTCTTCATCTTCAGGCCGTACTGTTTGCTGGGGTCTCGCTTGTAAACAGTGGTTCTCTGTCCAGAGTCTTTAGCCTGAGAGAGGTGACCAGTACAGAGCCATACACCAGACATGTTAAAGCTATCGCCACCTTCTGTTTAAAACCTAGAACTGCAGGCTAGACATTTTCACCTTTCCTTCTCCAGTGCTTATGAGCACATCCACAGCGTACACCTCGTGCACCTCAAATTCTGCCTTCTCGTGGTCCTTCCTGAAACAGGGACAAACAGCATTCAGAGTTGGCGAGTGTTTCATCATGTTACACTCAGATCTGGCGATTCATCGGCCTCACCGCTGCTGATCCGTTGGGTTTTGAATGATGGTTTTCTCTCCGTCAATGACATGCTGTTTCAGCTGATGAGACAGCATACCTGTGTGACCAGACAGACTGCCTGTTAATAACAGTCACATGACCAGTGAACAAGTGAACTGACACTAGCTGTCTGGTAACAGTCAGCTCACCCTCAACGGCTGTGCATTTAAATGACTGAGCGATCTTGTTCCAGGCCTCTGTGACCTGAGTGTTCTGAGAGAGAGAGAGAGACAGAGAGAGACAGAGAGAGAGGAGGGCGAGAGAGAGAGAGAGAGAGCATTATTAGCATCCTTCCTGACGATGCTATTAACAGTTACTAGCAGGACAGGAGTCATTCTAACTAACCTGATTACCAGGCTTAACCAGTCGAAGAGCAGCTTCAGCACACAGGTGAGCAGCCTTGAGAACATCTGCTTTGCGTCCGGTCACAGGAGCGTCCTAGAAAACCAGCAGAGTGAGGAACATCAAAAACATCACACTAAAAGAGCAGCTCTGTGGCGTCCACCATCAAGAGTGACGAACCTTGGTCGCACCAACCACCAAACTGTGAGCAATGCTGGAGATGAAGCCATCCACGTGCACTCCGAGGTCACTGCATGAAGATACGAGGATGAGAACACACATCGACCAAACAGAAGAAACAGAAACAGAGCAGAAAACATAAGAACTCACATTTTAACTAAGTCACCATCTTTAAGCGTGTAGTCCGGATCACTCTTCAGCGGTGAGAGGTGACACACGCAGTTGTTTACAGACACACACGTGGGAAAGGCGATTCCTGTCAAGATCAGCACACTTATAAACCACAGATGTCAGATGTCACAGAACATGATGTTGTTTCAGATACACAGTCACCTTTCTTGATCTCTTTCTCCTTTTTGAACACCTTGCCCGTTTCCTCGGTGACGAAAGCGTCTCCTCTTTCACACAGGCTGAGCACAGACACGCCAGCCTTCGCTGCTTCAATGAGCATCTTCAGAGCCTCTGACGAGAAGAGATCAAATTCATTTCAGAGCTGGTAATGTACGATAGTAAATCACAGAAGACACTTACAAAGCAACTTTATGCGATATCTAATAAGTTTTTGTCTGTAACAATAATTTAATGTTTATAAATTGTCTTTATGTGACGGTGGCAGAAGCTTAATACTATTACAATTCCTGCACACTGACAGTACACGTATTTACTGTTATCAGAGTAAGTTCATTTATCACATACAGCAAGCCGAGTGAAATATGACAGCGTGGGCGACTGTGTTATGATACACGACTAACTTTACAACTATTGCTAACTGCTAACCTGCTAGCCGTAAAACAACACAACATCGCGCTTAAGATGACACAACATCGCTTCCTTACGTCTGCTTTTATCAATGAAAGCAGAGAAAGACTCGCTTCGGTGTGTGTCTCACTCCATCTCCCGACACCACACAGACACATGGCCGAACACCGAGCTGTACCGCCGCTCGCTCACGTCCAACCGCAAACCACGCAATAAACTGCACAATCACACTTACGGTTCGCGATATCAGCCCCCATCTTGTACTTGGTGACCACCAGGTCATCGGCAATGGTCTGCTGCTGGTCGTCGTCGTCTCCTGCCATGACTGATAATGGTGAGATTGAAGAAGCGCGTAACTTTTCTCCTCCCTTCGCTGCTGGACTGACGAGCAGGAGCGCGCGGCACATCGCAACGTCTTGCGTCACACGTTCAAGATGGCGTCATGTATAATTAATTTAAAGTCGTTCCAGAAATCACTCTTGCTTTGCTGCCCTCTAGTGTATAAAGCAGGTAATGCCGCTGTCCATGGTGCTTGTCTGTGTGCTGTCATATGAAAGTGACCTATTTGTCAGATATGGTAGCCCATACCCGAGATGTGACCTCTGCATTTAACCCATCACTGGTGAGGAGTGAACACACACTGCAAGTGCGCCCAGGGAGCAATTGGGAGTTAGGTGCCTTGCTGAAGGGCACTTCAGTTGCAACCCCCCAGTGCTGGAATCGAACCAGCAACCTTCTGATTACAAGTCCAACTCACTAACCAGCAGGCCACAACTGACCCTTGATATGACTGATATGACATATGACTGTCGACACAGTTTGATTTCAAACAGGCCACTTTATTCAAATGTGTGCGAGTTTATTATGACCAAACCTAATCTTGCAAACCAGGCTGTCCTAAACCAAAATGGGGAACACAAAAGTGTTGCTTCTTTTTAAAGATTAAATCTATAACAAACATAATACAAATACATACAAAAGTGTTTTCATAAACCCCTATTCAATACACACCAACATTTAATACAAAAACCTGTCAATACACCATTTCATTCCAAACAAACAAAACAACACTTGCAGGAGGATTTAGCATCTAAATTAAAATGTTTTACATCACTTATTTGATCACAGGCATAAATTAAAAAAATGAACTCGCATTTTCTTATGTACAATGTGTAAATGTCATTGCAAATGCAAATAAATATCATCTTACACACTGTCCCAATAAATACCAACATT
>JAZGTJ010011878.1:0-16436 GCA_036877575.1 Botia almorhae
GATGTGCGTCCATCAAACTGTCTACCTGTATGCAACACTAAATGGCGTCCTGTGATGTTCGTGTTAGAAGTGGGCCTTTATTGTAAATACGTACGAATTCCGTTAGCTCAAGCTCGTTTAAATGCCGTCTGTGGTGTAAAATGCATTACAAACTAGCATCTTACATGTACATTTACATATTGATAAACAATAAAAACGACCCATAACCTTGTGTTGTTTAATTCTGGATATGGTTTCCTCATTAATAGTGTCCCTTTATTTCAAAGATCGCGCTGATCCACGTCTCCCGTCTCTTCTGCCCTTTGACTGGCAATGACGGGCCGCTATAGTGTCTTTGACGATAAAGTTGAAGACCCGACAGCCGCCTCCTTAAGTGTCGAACACTAATGTGAAAGTTGTCAATTACCGATAGACACAGAGCTATTTCAGGTTGAGTGAGTCCCTGATCAAAGTAAAAGCGAATACGATCATCCATTATGCTGTGATGATGCCGCGCATAAAATACATACATTGTGTGACAAGTAAAGATTTTGTTTGTACGCAGTCAAAAAAATTAATAGGCGTTTTGAATTCATTTTATTGACACCTGAACAACAGCCACTAGAGGGCGCTGTTAGTGTTTGCGTAGTGGTGCTACGCAAAAAAACAAAAGAAATTAAAATTTTGCATTTCTATAAAATAAAAAATATACTTGTATAGGGGAGCGCGGGGCACAAACTAACGCGGGGTTAGTTGTAACACACGTAGTTGTTATAGCACACAATTTCTGAAACCCGACACTGAAACACCAGAATCACACACCAAATCTGCAAAACCATACACTTATTCTCAGTTTTTTTATGTCATAAAAACACTTTTTGCAAAAAACAACACACAATTATTGTGTGTTTAGTTACGCAAAAGCTATCTGAGATGTTTTGCCACTTGTGCCACAACATAGATGTGTGAATTATGTGGTGTTTTGACAAAATGAGCCTTGTTTTTAAAATCTCTGCCTAAGCAATTGAAAAAAACTGTACATAAGAGATGTGTCATAAAAGAAGAGCTTAACATTTTAAATAACTGTGTGATATATACAAAAAATATAATATTATGGCAAAGGTGTTTGCAACACAAGACAAATGTTTGCTTCTGAGATGTGTTTGTTATTTTGAATGCAGTGCTTCATTTTGCAAAAGATGCGAGGCATTTTGCATTTTGTGCATGCAATTCTTAAATTGTGGGTAAAGTTTTGAAATAAAGAGGCAAAGTTTTTAAAAGCAGTTGAGTAAAAATGAGATTGATGAAATTCATTCTAATAAATTATTGCTTTTACAATTTATATTTAACCATTTCTAAATAATAGCCTCTTATGTTGCACACCGACACATACTTGTCTTGATCCCATCTCTTAACTGTACACTCCGTTTTATGAATAATGGCAGAAAGAGCATCTAAATTAGGTGTCTTATATTAGCCTATAGTGAGAAATTATTTAGGTGTACAACGGGGTCACTATAAGCTAGATATTGCCTAGCAGTTTAAATATAGCATGGCCATATATACTTGTTAATGGCCTTTTTTCGACTTTAATCTGTCCGGGGTTTTTTTATTTTAAAACTTAATAAGCAAAATCAATATTTTATTTTCTATCTATGAAATACTATATTTTGTTTAATTTAAAGTTTGGTATTCAATAGTGTTTCAAAATACAACCTTTTTTTGGATGAAAAAGGAAAAATGGACGCAAACGCGCTCTACTTTAACACTGATTATTTTATGCTTACACAGTAAATGTTTCATTTAAACAAACTTTTAATGTGTAAATTTTAAACAGTTGCCCCGCCTCTTACGTCTCGAGCCTCTTGCTTTTAATGTGTACTGATAGTGATGTGCTGGGAAACAGGGTCAGGGTATATTCTGGCAAACCGTTTGCCAATCACGCCCGCCATTCAAGTCTCTGTCGGCGTCCTCCACTGAAGTGACTGTCCCGGTGGCTAGTGTCCAGGGTGCACGCCTGCTCTATGTCCAAGGTGCACACCTGTCCTGTTAGCCTGATGTACTTGCGCTCTGCTCTGAAGGCGCCAGGTTTAGGGTCCGCTCCAAGGTCTCCTCCAGGGCTATCGCTATCTGCGCCTGGGTTCTTCCTGTCCACAAATCTGACAGCGATTTGCATAATTGGATGACATTGGCCAGTTATTTCAATGGCGTGGTTGAATAAGATTTTAGGGATTCCCTCAAAGCATCAACTACTGTTACAATGTCAAGTGAATTGCTCTTGAAAGGGGAAGTCAAGTGGGTTCAGATGGCAATAAAATCACCAACGCACCCCTGTACATTACATCACCATGAGAAACAATTACTGTCTGAATAACGCTTAGGACATATATCTAAAAACCTGCCTTGTAGTTAAACTCTGATAATAATTACAGATTTTGTTGATAATCATTACAAACTTGTTTCATTACAAAGTTTTTATTCTTGGGTCTGGCTTATTTTGCAATGAATATTCCTAGGAAGAGGATTTGAGGATTTTAAAATACGAATGAGTCACAGCAATTCTTACTGGAAGAATATAGGAAGCTTAACATCAAAAGCATTGCTGTTAATGCAGTACTATACTGGAAATCTGTCAAGTCATTCTAAATGAATAAAAGGATAAAATTTTCCTTTCAGTTTGAATGATTTTATAGTTGTTTGCAGAGTAGGCCTGTAACAGTAGGCGGGGTTATGGTATCTTCGAATTTAATGATTCGATCGTTGCCAGCATTGAAGGCGGGCTAAACCAGTGTTCATATACAGTGCTAATGACGCATGCTGCTACTGTGGATGTCAACTCAAGTAGTTGTTAACAGACACAGTAGTTCATTAAAAGACAACAAAATGATTATCGTGATTGAAGACAAGGTAGGAACATAATACCACTATACGCTTTACCTACCGTAACTCTTAAGGTGAAAAAAATGAATGGCAGTGTGGTATCTCTTGATTTCTATAGAACATCAAATTAGGTTTTAATAACTATTTCTTTTCCGCAATACATTTGCTGTTCTGATAGATAATAACGTAAAAATTAGACGAACATGTAAATTATTTATGAAACACTCCTGAAACAGAACGTTACACGTAAAAGCATAGCCTACAGTACGTCTTACTTAATAATCGGCTATATTTTAAACTTTGCAATAATTTAAAGACATTGAGATGTGCATGGTTTATCATTTGTTTTACATAAGGACTTTAAAAAAATGTGTGCAAACACCTGCACGGACGAGCGCGTAAGGTGCTATGTAGACTGTTTAGTGTTGTGGATTCAGACTTGCGAAATATAAGCGTCAAACATGAATAGAAATGCAGTTGAAACAGGATTTACATTTTGCTCTGTGGGGTTTCTTACAATGCCATTTAGTGACAAACAAAATTGTGCTAATAGGTTTGTAGCCTATTACATACACATTTTTCATGACTTTATAATGAATTAAGATCTTTTAAATCATCGTCGTTTAGAACTGGGAAGAAATGACAACCAGATGTACTGTATTCATTTAAATGGATAACAGTAATTACAAAAAGTTTAACATATGTCACGTAATTAAGACATTTTTTACTCTGCTTGCTTAACAGCACTACAGCCTCTTTTTACGTTTTGCTTCAAGTGTAATTATAGGGAAGTGCACCGGAGTGAAAAGCATTTGAGCTGTATTTCCAAGCCACCAAAAATAAACAATATAGAAACTGTTGTAAAATGCTGTGTTATGCCCTCTCCTCTCTCTACTCCCTGATAATTATGGGTACTAAAATTATTGAATACATAAAAATTCCAATTACCCAGCTGTTAACCACAGCACAGTGTGGTTACAAAACTCTCAACTGTTGGGTAATTTAGGGGTTTTCTTTGTTTGACAGAGTTCCTTTGACAATGCTCTGAAAAATGCTGGGAATAAGCTGGTGGTGGTGGACTTCACAGCCACATGGTGCGGGCCTTGCCAGATGATCGCTCCAGTTTTAAAAGTAAGCATTCATACACCACTAAATATATCCATGTATCCAACAATCAGAGTGACAGCTTGAGGTGCTATGATTCTAATCAGAACTCAGAATCACTGGGAGTGGCTCTGTTGTTTTACTGTTGTTATGGCAACCTTTGGGGAAGCTTCCTTAAGCTTCCTTAAGCTTTTTTTTATCAAAAAAAAAAAAGAAACAGAGTTACACATCAGAGCCTTATTAGTGTTTACCTATTGATTTATCATGTAAAAACAATTGCAATACTTTATTGTGAGATTTTGGTGTAGTAATCAATCACAAGAAATAAACAAAAGCAACAAACAATATCTGACTTTATTTTATCTGTTTACTTTAGCATTCACTATCAGATGCAAGTGAATTTGTAACTACTGTAGGTGGTAAAACATGCAAATAAATTGAAAGAAATTAAATATTAGGGTACAAATAAACACTTTGAGGTTTGCTTTTTTGATAATAATATTGTAAAGAATAAATACAATTACTGCTTTTTTTGTTTTCCACAGGCACTATCTGAAAAAACAGAGAACAAAAATGTTGTGTTTCTAAAGGTGGATGTGGATGATGCACAGGTTAGTGCACACCATTCTTTAACTTAGCATAGAGACATTTTACACTGTAACCTGATGCTGATGAGCAGCCCAGACGTGTAATTGCATACTCACATACATACTAACCTTGAATACCGGATGAAAGCCAGACTGGGCATTAAAACCTCTGAGCAGACCCATTAGCTGGTTGCTGTTCTCCAGATTTGCATGCTGATAGTGTGTTATTTGATACATGGGATAGCGCTTAGAAAGGATATTGGCCGTCTTTCAGTTTAATTAGAGTTAGATTGTGACAGTGCCAGAATGGTAAACTTCTGTTGATATGGTTACAAACACTGGCTGTTATTATACTGCTGTGTGGCAAAGCAGATTAGGGTCCTGAGTGTGTGTGTTCGATCATCAAACACCTGGTCTATTCCTAAATCTATTCAGACCTCATTTACTCTGGCTTTCTCTTTATCTAGGATGTGTCCAGTTTCTGTGACGTCAAATGTATGCCAACATTCCAGTTTTATAAGAATGGAAAAAAGGTTAAAAAGATTTCAAATTTTCTTCAGTGCTTTTTTAAAAGGAATTATGTTAATTACATTTTGCTTGAAGAAAGTCACATGCTCAACCTGTTTGTTTTCATTAAAGGGATAGTTTACCCAAAAATGAAAATTTGCTGTTAATTTACCCAACATCAGGATATTTAAGGTGTTTTTCCTCAGTAAAGGTTTTTAGCTGAAACCGTTGTCCTTGGTAATTTAAAAAATGTGGGTAATATGTCTGAGATTAAAAAGCAGATAAAGGCAATACAAAATGAAGCCTTGTGACACCTGACTATATATTGACGTTTTATGAAACAAAGTAATCAGTTTGTTAAAGAAAATAAACAATTGACACATTATAACCTGTAATCCAAAACTTCAGTTAAATGGTCCTGAGTGCGTCTGAAATGCAAACATTGACGCATCAAAAGGATGCAAAAGCATAAATTTACTCTATGCACCTGAGGCTATGGATTACTAATAATGTTGTAAATAATGTTAAGTTTCTAACACAGATCAACTTGTTTTGCTTCAAGACCTCAATATATCAGTAGCCGCAGGGATTCATTTTGTGTTTCCTGTATCTGCCTTTTTGAATCTTAAAGACAGCTCACCCGCAAAGGCTCACGCACACTTGCATTTATGAATTACCAAGAACCATGGTTTCAGATACAAATCCTTTACTGTTCAACAAAAATAAAACATGTCAGCTACACTTTGGATGACCTGAAAGTAAAACGGAAAAATTGTGTTTTTAGGTGAACTATCCATTTGAATTAGATAAATGAACACATTCTTGAGAATGCAGTTTATCTGTAATGTAATTGTGATTCCACAACTGTTTTGCAGATTGATGAATTTTCTGGCGCAAACAAAGATACGCTGGAGCAGAAGATCAATGCACATAAACCACAATAAAAATAAACACAAAAATCCATGCAACCATTCAATAGCTAAACACACAGGATAGGTTAACCAAAAAAAAAGTCCTACTGTACATCAAGTGCTTTGTCCTTATCATTGTATTCATTCCTCATTTAATCCTTATTTGTTATAGTTTATAAACAGATAAAAAAGACAAGACATTCCTCCAGAACTTATTAAAATAATTTGGCCTGCAATATTAGCCTGATGTGTCTAATGTATTTTATGTATGCTTTATATGAAATTAAAACAAAAGAAATCAAAATTGGAATTTACAGTCTTGTCAGCTTGTTGCTCCTTTTGTTGTTATATAATGTAAATTATGTCAAGGTCAAATGTTTAATATACCAAGTTGATAGAGGCAGGTTAAACAAACTGAAAGTTTAATTTAGAAGTTTTAATAATTAACTAAGAGTGAGAATTACAGTTAGTTTCCTTATAATTGTATTTTCCATTTTAATAAAAACATTAACAAAAAAGAATTGTTTATATAGACATGTAAATTGGACAATCACGTCAACATTTTTACACATCGTACAACTTCATGTTTTTATCAGCAGCATATTTTTTTCTACATGAAAAAATACAGCTTTAATTTACAAAACGATTTCTAAAGGAAAGAAAACGTGTTGTTTACAGTTCTCTGACAAAGATTTCTCATTCCAACATGGTCAGACACAAGCATGGCACATTAAAAATGTAAGTATCCAGATTTTCTTTTCCTGGTAGATTAAAAACAATATTCTGTCAGATTCAGTTATTGTTTTTTTATTCTACTACCCTAATATCAATTATGTAGACATTTTTATTTTATCAAACCAATGATGGCTGCAACATCTAATTAGCTGTGTGACCCAGCTAATTGATTGGAAACACTACATAGCAAAAATAGGCGAATCAATAGTACTCTAATAACACGCTCATTTGGTCAATTAACTCTTGGTATCAATATGGAGTCAGTAAACAGATAAAAAAAAGGTAAAGATTGGTAATGGATTGATGAATAAATAATATGATATATTGAAGCTGTATCAGTTAACAATTCATCACAGTTTACTTTGAGCTCTAGGATGGCAGCCTGTCTCCCCCTGCCAGCTCATGTTTGAGATCATTGTAAGAGATTTACCATTACTAAACTAGGATTTTCAAAGACAAATTTACTTGCTGACACAGAAAGTGCTAATTATGTGTGTCTACCTGTTAGATGTACATGTACATATAAATGTTACATTACCATTTGTGAATGGCTTACCTTGAGCAGTCATATCCTTCCCATCCTTGACTGCAATGACACCTGTTGGGTCGGATACACCCGCCTCCATTCAAACAGGGTTTGGAACATACAGCTGAGAACACAAAACCCAAATGCCCCCATCAACCATTAATTTGGCACTAATCTTGCGTATATTTAATACTTTCTATGGTCTAAAGCTGACATACTTCAAAAGTTAAACACTTAGCTTTTACAGACATAAAAAGCTTGCTAACATCAACAAGTTGATTATAATCAGTAATAAAGGTATTTTTTTAAGTAGTTTTTAAAGGGGCCATGCTTGAATGTAAGCACTTCCAAAATTTGTCTCTGCTCTGCAGCCACTGAGCATTTAGTCTGCATAACCATCATTTCAGTCTACACAGTGTACATGAGGCTTATTAAATGTTTATTCAGTGTGGTGCAAATGAAGGCATTACTTATTTGGTTTGACAAATTGTCAAGGTATTGTGAAAGCAAATGCATCAATCAATGTCAATGAAAAGATGCGTCAAACGTCTCTAGGTAAACAATGATGTTTACTTCAGTAAAACAAACAAAGGCTTGTATCTGCACCTACCCTTTATATTAAAATTTTAAATAAGGTTATAACATGCCATGTCAGCTACTCCAAACGCATTCACTAATTGTGTTTTGTTTTAGTGACTGAACACTTGGGATTTATTATTTATCACTATTAGTAAAGTGTTGTCACAGATGTTGCCTGGCAACAACACTAGCATGACACAGGGTGAGCCCAGGAGAATAAAAACCCCTCTCCTATCCCACCATGAGGTCCTTGTCTTTGTAATCACTTCACTCTATCTCACTCCACCCTGCCCGTCAGCTCAACTTAACTTACATTTAATCACTTGAGCATAATGTCTTTACATGACAGCAAGAGATATTTGTCCGATTAGCAAAATTTGTAGTTGAACTAAGACCTACCCAAAGACACAGACAGATGACTTTGTGGAAATGGCATGTTCTCTAGAATCCATACATTTTAAGTGAGGTTATAACCAACTGTAATTTACTTCTCAACTTGTCAGCAGCAAACAATGCAGGTGATGTTCTTACGTTTTCTAAACGTTTTCTAAAACACACACGTTTTATCTAAATGGGGACACACCATCGACTTCCATTACTTTTATATACAGTTAATTGTTATTATTATAGACTAACCCACTCTTAAAAGACCACTTTGTCATTTTTATTATTTAATTATTATATAAAAAAAAAATTTTTGCTTACTACTGGGGAAAAATGTATTCCTAAAGTACATTTGCATGTGCACACACACACACACACTTACCACTGTGACAGCGTGTGCTTGTTCAGCCTGCTGGGCACTGATATGGAGCTACACAGCGTCCGCCATTGAGACACATCAGGATACAAATTGCTGCAGTTACAATAACACACACAGCATGAATTAGTTAAATGTTGAGCTTTAGGAGACACTGAACAAGAAGTTCAGTTTTAGTATTTTAATAAGCATTTTACATCTGATGTCCTTCAACTACAGTACAAAACTTCATGCATATTACACAGTTGTTGGTTTGGCTTGCTGAAGAAGAGTGAAGCATGTAAAATGTGTCATTTAGGGATGTGTCTGTGTAAGCTGTAAGTTCACCAAAATGGTCAGAAGATTTCCCCAACTGGAACCTTTTCCAAAACAAAAATTTCCACAAATGGTCAATTAATAAACATTATGGCTGATATATATATGTTTTTAGCTACCAATAAGAATGTAATATCAGCTCCATGTAACATTTTAGAATGTTTGAATCCATATCACAGATTTCCATCAAAATCAATGCGGAAAGGTCTATAGATTACACCTGGGGCTATAAAAGAGGAAAACAACTTTATAGAAAAGTTGTTGTTGATGAATCTGCCATATAGGTATATTCAGTGCGTTATGTGTTTGTTGTGTCTAATTGTATAATTTTCTCCGTTTGTGTGTACTGTTGCTGTTTGCACTGTTGTTGTGTGCCTGTGTGTACATTTGAAGGACTTACACTCCTCACAAAATCTGCCCATCCATCCTTCTGGACAGGAGCATGTGTTTGGTCTGTGGCACACATCTCCATTCTGACACTGAAGCCAACATACAGCTATACAAAAACACACAGACACAAAGCATGATTAAATACACTGATAAAACTGGTGCAATCTCACAAAGGGCAAAATCCAATTGGCAACTTCCTGAAGTCTGAAATTTCACGACTGCCCGTGAAAACATCAGCATTCAAAGAATTAGGTGAATGTTCAAACCTCTGTTAGTTACTGTTAGTTACTGCAAGCTTCCAAATCAATCTTGCCAAAGACAGGATGAGATGATTCATGCCTTATCAAAAGAGTGCTCAAAGCTTATCTCTACCTCAAGAAGTGTGATGCCCCGTTATTCAATATGTATTATAGAAGCATAGGTGCGGAAAATATTGTTTAATGGAAGGGTGATTCTTAAATATATCTTATAAAATAATAATAATTAATATTTATATCAAGTAGTGACTGTTAAATATAAGTAATATGGCACTCAACCCATGGGCTAAGACATGAATATATTTACAGTACAGTGTACCTGTACAGTTCTGTAACTTAATGTCTCCTCAGAAAATAATTCAGGAGACATCTTAAATGTGCTTTATTTATAACATTATAAAGAAAGAGCATGCAATATTGTGTTTGCTTATTTGAACTTTCGACATCAAAAATGCCTAAATAGGATT
Source organism: Botia almorhae (assembly GCA_036877575.1). Lineage (NCBI taxonomy): Eukaryota > Metazoa > Chordata > Actinopteri > Cypriniformes > Botiidae > Botia > Botia almorhae. Next base: position 9,998 of record JAZGTJ010011878.1, read on the forward strand.
TGAAAATCTCAAGCCATTGACTAGCAGTGTTGCCTTAGTCTTTAGCTGTAACAATTGCATTGCTTAAACTACCAAATGCTTGTATGTGTGCTTGTGTTTGTATGTGTATATGTGCAAGCCAGGACAAAAGATCAAAGATGAAGAAAAGATCTTTAAATGCTGAACTCAAACTGGCCCTGACAAACAGTTTCTAGTGCTACCTTTGCAGGCAGGGGGTGGGGTCCATGTGCCATTCTCTAAGCACATACTTATGCTAGAACCCTTCATGGTGTAGCCTGTGTAACATAAGCACACCATCACATCTCCAGAATGGAAAAACTGCCCCACGGACCATCCCATTTGCCATGTACAGAGGTGGGCCACAGGACACCGCTGTGTATGATCAAAATGGAAAGGCAGATTCTCAGCAAGGCTGAGCAGTCCGTTGAATAACTAATGAGCTTTGTGGTTTATCAAACTTTAAAGCTGTGTTTTTTGCTTTGTGCAAATGAATGGCTTCCTCCACTTAGTTTGTTTATTTAAGTAAGGTTTGCTGTTAATTGGCAGTACAAACATTTTATATAATTTATATAAAGTCTTAATAGAGCTGGGGTGCATGAAAGATGCACATTTGAATAAAGCAATAGTATTCCCACATCTGATAATGCTGGTGCTGAAGTGAAGCAAGAAATAAGGGGTGTTTGGTTTAGAATTCAACAATTTCACCTTTTGACACAAAAAAGTGAAACTAATATAACTAATATAAAAAAAACTAATATAATGTAAGAATTAGAGCTTAAATGTTTATAACAAATGGAAAAGAGAAACATAAACATGCAAGCAGGAATAAATATACAAAGTAGCCCACATATCCAGCATGCAATTTGGCCAAATTCAGAAAACACAGCAGAGAAACACATTAACCACCCGAGAATAAAAGCAGGCTTTAATAATTTGATTTATAGCATTTAATAAATGAAAGCGAAAAAAGAAACAACTGTTAAAAGTGCCTGACAAAACAGTGCCCTGGAAATGCCACGCATTAAGTATAGAGTCCACAATCAAATGTACACATAGTCAACAACACAAAGGCATTTGCACATACATTTGCATTGCTTGTGACACTGAGAACTGAGGAACAAATTGTGTTGGTTAAACTTTACTTGTTGTGCAGTTGTACTGAACTGCTGCACCTGAGAAGAAAAGACTACGGAAAGCAGAAGAAATTAAGGTCCAAGTCCAAAGTGTTGTAACCAGCCAAAACCTGACAAACATCCAGATTACCAAATCAGAAAGTCTGTCTCTTTTACAATCTGATATGCACATTCTGGGTGTGTTTTAGATCTGTGCTTCAGCTTAGAATGGTTATTAAATTGGCTGCTTAAAAGTTTCTGACAAGCTCGAGAAACTTTCGTGATTTTGGTGATGTTTGTGAAACATTGAAATTATTAATTCAAGTTATTATTTATCTTTTAGGACAACTGAAAACCAAAAAACGGTTTGTAGTTTGTACTTACTCTCACACACTGTATTGATAGCGGTCCAGGTCTGATCACTTCTGCAAGTTAAGGTGGTGGTAACTTTTGCCTGATTAACTTTAACCCGTTGACCTTATATAGACATACGTATACAGAGAGGAAAGGGTGAACCCCAGGAGCCATTTCCCATACACATAAACATGCAACTGTCTTCAAGACAAACAAATCAGATGGTGCATCATAACCTGCCCAAGGAGCAACTCCAGTCATTCTCTACTATAGATAGGGATGAACTGTCAAAAATAATCATAGCATCTAAATCAACAACATGTATGCTTTATCCTATACCTACCAGGTTGCTGAAAGAGATGCTGCCTGAAATTATAGACCCTCTACATAGTATTAATACATCATTGGTGTTGGGATATGTCTCAAAACCTTACGAACTGGCTGTTATCAGACCCCTTTTAAAAAACCACAACTACAGACCCATCTCAAATTTACCTTTTATTTCAAAAATACTGGAAAAGGTGGTGTCTTCACAGATATGCTCTTTCCAAAGAAATGATATCTATGAGAATTTCCTGCAGGATTCAGGCCATATCATAGTACAGAGACTGCTCTCATCAGAGTTACTAATGATCTGCTTTTGTCAGCTGATCGTGGCCGCATCTCTCTTCTAGGATTACTCGACCTTTGACACAGCGCAGCCTTTGACACTATTGACCACAGCATTCTACTAAATAGGCTTGAAAACTATGTTGGCATAAATGGAACTGCAATGGCATGGTTTAAATCATATTTATCTGACTGATTCAAGTTTGTTGCTGTGAGTGATCAGTCTCGTACCGATCACAAGTCCAATATGAAGTACCACAGGGCTTAGTTCTTGGGACCCTATTTTTCACCTTATACACGCTACCTTTGGGAGCAATTATTAAGAGAAATGGAGTTAGTTTCCATTGTTATGCTGATGATATTCAGCTATACATTTCTTCTAGGTCCAACGAGACTCATAATTCATTAATCTAACAGAATGCATAGTCTATATCAAAACTTGGATGACTAGCAACTTTCTACTATTAAATTCAGATAAAACAGACGTTTTACTTGCTGGGCAAAAACCCTTCACACGGAGCAACAAAAACACTGCCTTACTCTGGATGGATGCTCTATAAAGCCTGCTTCATTAGCCAAAAATCTCTGTGTCATTTTTGATAACAATTAGTCCTTTGATATTTCCTTCCAATATTTGTAAAAAAAGCCAGACACTGAAAAATTAATTCATGCATTAATGACATCAAGACTCGATTATTGCAACGCCCTGCAACGCCTTGGCTGCCCTGCAAGATTAATCCAAAAACTCCAGATGGTTCAGAATGCAGCAGCCAGAGTTCTCACAAGAACTAACAAGTATGACCATATAAGCCCAGTTTTGTCAACTCTACACTGGCTGCCTATCAAGCATCATATAAATCTGAAAATTCTGGCCAACTGTTAGTACCCAGAATTTCAAAAACAAGTGCTGGTGGTAGATCCTTCTCGTATTTGGCACCCAAACTTTGGAATAGTCTTCTCAGTTGTGTCCGGAAGGCAGATACACTCATTTTAAATCTAGACTAAAGACCCACCTCTTTAATCTTGCCTACACATAGTCATATGGATTTATTACTCAAATCCCCTAAGGGATTATTGGGATGCATTTATTAGGTAAACCGGAACCGGGAACACTTCCCACAAGAACAGATGTACTGGCTCCACACTAAATCTGCCTGTCTTTCATTCCCCAAGGTCCTGTAGTCAGCTGGATCCAAACTCTGAGACCAGATGATGGGTGACTGGATGAAATGACCCCGAGACAGATCTTTAGGATTTGATAGACTTCTTTAGTAAATCTACCATTATTTACATGACAACTTTTAGCTTTATTTTGTTCCCTGCATAGTCACAGCAGTGTGATGTTATGGCTGCAATTAGTAACATCATGCCTCACCACTTTTTGTTGACACAATCTCTCAGTGCCTGACATATTATCAAATATAACTAAAACCATCAGTTTTCCATCAATAATTAACTATAAATCATCACAATAAAAAGAAAATCTGTTCTTGACATCGAACTTAGCGTAGGGTTTTGTAAATTGTAAACGTCTAATATTTTATTGTATATATTTTATGTATGTATGTATGCTACTTTCACATGTTGTGTAGTTTATGGTACTATTGCAAATCCTTTATACCCCTGTCCCATAAGATGTTGTCTATTATATGCCATCCCTATGTAAGCTGGAACGCATATCTTGCTCAACAATTTTGTGGTTTTATCGGTTCAGTCAACCCTTTATTCGTAAAACATACTATAAACCTAGTATACCTAATTAGTCTTTTACATCCCACACATTATTTGCAATAATACCATTAACATGTCTTACATTTGTTCTGTGTTTTTATTATTATTCTTTGTTTCTCTATGTAAAGCTGCTTTGAAGCAATGTAACATTGTAAAAAGCGCTATATAAATAAAATTGAATTGAACACGACAAGAGACTCCCCCTGCAGTGTAGCCTTTCAAAAAAGCCTTTCGCAACATTTTCAAAATAATCTTTACTAATATAGGCATAAAAAACTTTGAATCCAATGTAAAATTAAAGATGACAATTCAGACAGGAATTGCCACCTGACCCTGGTGTTTGTCAAAAAATAAAAAAACAAACAGTAGTTAATTTCCCCAGTCCTTTCCTGGGTGATGGAATAAAACATCTCCAATTTGGACAGCAATCAGAACACTGACTAGCACCTTTAAATGCTGAAATTACATCACATTTCTCTATCAGAAACACATTTATCTTGAAGCAACATAATTAGTTTATATTAGTTACATGCAATCATTCCTGTGATTTGGCTACAAAAAACTGCCAAGTAAACCAATCATGTAGCTCTTTCAACATGAAATTAATTTTCGACAATATATAATAGGCATGTGTAGATATAGTAAATTACCTGTCGGACAAGTATAACTAATAATAATCACCATAATTGTAGCTCGTTCCTTCAAGTAAGCCATGGAGAATGGGGAGAGGCTTTTCACAAATAACAGTCACACAAGACTTTAAAGAGAAAGGTGGGGACCATTTACCAGACACCTGGGTCACCAATTGGAAAGATATTCCAAGCTGATCGATGACAAAATTATCACCAAATAATACTTTCAGAAAGATTTCAGTATAAACAATATATATTTTTAACATATTACTTACTGCACATTCAGACAGTCCAGGTCCCTCAAGATAGTGCCCTTGTCTGCATGAGATTGTAACGGTGCCCCCTACTTGGGTGAGTTGCTTTCCTGTGACAACTACATGGGTGAGGTTTGCAGGCAGGCTGCAGGGTGAAGGCTGACACCTAACACTGTGTTTGGACCAAGTGCCATCACTGTGACAGATAACAGAATCTGCCTTTGTTGCTAACTCAAAGCCATCTTTACACCTGCATCAAGAGGAAATGTTTATCAGCCACACTTTGTTTATATTGTACAATTTAGCTTTACTTGAACATTTAAAAAATGGGATTTAACAAATATTCCAAATTACCTGTAGCCTACTGAGCTTTAGTGCCATAGAATAATACCATTGCAACAGTGTCCGCATTTTGGAAATTAAAGCTCGATCCATTCAGGTAACCATGGCTAATGTCCTTAGGTTGGTCACACATGACTATGTCACACCGTGGGGGAGGGTCATTCCATAGTCCATCGCCTCTACATATTAGAGAAGGATTTCCTGCCAAGATGTAACCAATTTCACACTGATACCTAACCATACTGTTGTAACCATAATCTATTCCTGTTACTCTGCCATTTTCAATTACTTGGGGTAACTGCCATTGGCCAAACAAACACTGGTAGAATGAAACTGAGATTGCAGCTAAACAACACCCTCTTACTTAATGTATAGTCATCTCCTCTCACCAAAACATTCTTCGATAAAACAGGGTGCCCACAGGAAACTGCTTTACACCATGAAGCTTCGCTGTCCCATTTTGCATCTGTGGCATTTGTATGCCACAGATTTGTATGGCATTTGCATTTGTGGCAATTTCTAGTTTCAACAAACCCATCATGGCACTCATAGTGAATAACTGCCTTGAAGTGAAGGGATTTTCCAATCACCTCACCATTTGCAATGCCTCCAGGATCACCACATGAGATTGGCACACATCAAGCAGCTTCATCACTCCACTGATGCCCAGAAATACATTGTTGGACAGTCTGTCCATTGAGTTCATAACCCTCTTCACAGCTGTATTCCACAAGGCTGCCAAGTTCACTATGTGTTACCATGACTGATCCATGTTCAGGGCTTACATTGTGCAGGAGCACACACAGGGGCTGTTTCATTCCATGTACCATTCTCCTGGCACATCAACACAATGACACCAGTTACTTCGTAATCAGCATGGCAATGATATTGAACCATAGATCAATATAAAAAGCTTCTATCTACTGGTAATTCCTGACCTATAGGGGTGCCGTCTTTTCCTGGTGGGTCTTGGACCTTTAAGTAGTCACCAAAATCAATATGTGGAGGTAGGCCACAGTCAGCAGCAGCACATATGGGCTCAGAGCTTGACCAGGCATGTTTCTGACACGTGAGATGATTATTACCAATTAGTATGAAACCTGTGAAACAACTAGGAGAAGCACTTCAGCAACGAGACCAGCAGCGTGTAAGTACATTTAAACTTGGCTTTAGTTGTTTGAGCGCAGTGTTAGAAAGTGTATTTGTATGTTTTGTTGCCCTGTTGTACAATTATAAAGCGTGTAAGTACATTTAAACTTGGCTTTAGTTGTTTGAGCGCAGTGTTAAAAAGGTACTTGTATGGTTTTGTTGCCCTGTTGTACAATTATAAAGCGTGTAAGTACATTTAAACTTGGCTTTAGTTGTTTGAGCGCAGTGTTAGAAAGTGTATTTGTATGTTTTGTTG
>JAZGTJ010011879.1:0-16436 GCA_036877575.1 Botia almorhae
CTCTGCTCAGCACCGTCCATCTCCTCCTCCTCAGTGTCCACAGACATCTTGACCTCCACATGGCTGCTCTCTCCATCAGGGTTCTGTGACTGATTGAACCTGGTGTACGAGCGACTGTTTACCTGTCACACAAAAACATTACAATTCTCAGCTTACAACATATTTGTCATGATCAGATTTCATATTTCAGGGAAATGTATACAAATGTAGAACAAGTGTCACAAACAGAACTTACTATTTTAGAAAACTTCATTTTTGCTTGATCAATTGTTCCAGCCATTAAATCTGAAATGAAAGCAAGGTTTTTATGAGATCCTGTCCAGACAAAGAGCCTCTTTTTGAAGTCTCTGGGAATTCATAAACACAGCCCTCCACGTGCAAAGTCCAAGACTGTTTTGATACACTGAAAAAGGGGCTCGAATTTGATTCGCTGGACTCCATCCAAAAACCAGCGCCACCCTCTACAGCGGCTCCACAGCTAGTTAAAAACTGATCAGCGATGACAGAAATCAATAGGGACATTATACAACATTGATGCGTTGACATTTTGCACACTGAATAAGAAATCACTAGTCATTCACTAGTCATAGTGCTGCGTATAGATCATAAACAGTCACGGATACACAGCTAACAGGGAACGTTCTCAGAACATTGCCTAACATTCTCTAGAAAGTCTTTTAATGTTATCAAAAACAGTTCTTGCAATGTTAGTGGAATGTCTATCTAACATTACATATCACATCAAAAACGTTAAGTGAGTTAGTGGAACAGTTTAAAAACGTTACATTACATGTTTGAAATACATTGTTATATCCGAGCAATAACATTAATACAACATCTAAATAACGGTAAAAATAACATTTTCGTTACCTAATTAAAACGTTGTACAAACATTCCTACAACCCAAAACTGTTATCCAAGTAGATTAGATTTCTCTGAAGTCTGCAGCGAAGAATTACACAGATGACAGGTATGAAACTATTTTGCCCTTTAACAACAAGAGCACTAACACAATAACCAGCAAAAAACAACCAACATTTGGTGAAAATGTAGACCATCTTTGAGTGAGTCACAGCTGTAAAACGGTTAAGTGTAAAAACGTACCAAATTCCAAAAAACACTTAAAATACTTGTTAAAATATACTTGTTAAAAAACGTGTTAAACATAAGCAGGAAGTGGCTGTGTATGGTTAGGGGACGTTTCCCTGGTTGAATCACACAAAACCACAGTTAGCAACTTTATCCTTTAACCATCTGTTCTGCAACACTACAGCAGCAGCTAATTTCACAGTAACACAATGAATTTTTTCATTTAAGATTTTCTAGAGACAACAGCTGTGGGCTTATGAACACGACAGGAAATCCATAAATAAACCCACCTTAACAAAACTAACATAATAGTCCAACCTTTATCTTAACCTTATTTAACAAACCACCATACTCAATTTTAATTTTATTAAGACCAGGACCTGCATTGTTAACAATAAGATCAGAAACACGCATTAAGAAATGATCGACAATCATGGTTTAATTTAGACTTCACTAGATCCAGACACAATCTAGAGATTTACCCAATTAGACATGAAGGCAGGCGGATCTTATCCCACAAAGCATGGCTAGAAGCCCAGAATATCACACTAAAGAGGAGAGCATGGTGTGACGAAAGGGGGACATGCCTAATTACTGATGAAGACCATGTGAGAGTCACAACCTAAATTTGACATTAACAGGGACGGATGGTTGCATAATGATTTTTATTGTAAATCCGATTACAAACCACCACGTGCAAAGTACCGACTAGTGTAAAACTTTAACAAAACAGAGCTCAAAAATAGAAAATAATCATTCGTATCATTTGCATAGTAAAGTATTAAAAAGTGACCCGGAAGTCACCTTGCAGCTTTCAATGACTTACTGTTATATATAATTTTACATAACATATATATTTATATATATATATATAAATGTAATATATAACAATCATAATATATATACACATATACATGTATAGATATACATACATACATATCATTCATTCATACACCAAGGTCAAAAAGCACTTCCTGGTCTTGTGCACGTGTAGGAGGTTGGAATACTTTAATTACTTCATTGCGGGATAAACAAGCAAAAACAAAAACAGAAAACCACCACAAACATTATATAAAACGGATAACTATGACAGACTTTAATAGGACTGCAGTAGTATCAAAACTGCAGTGAATTTTAAGAAACCCCCACGCAGTTCCGCCTGCAGTAGCAATCACCAAGGTGACATAAGATCTGTGAACGTGCATGCATGTTTAAAATTGATTCATATCAACTGATTCATAATTTTTAAACATTTCATAAAAAAGTATTAAGCGACAATTGTTTAAGAAAATCGCGGTAAAAGTAAAGCCGGCTGGCTCGACATTTTCATTGATTTGTGTCAGTAAAGGCCACATCGCTTCATAAATACAAAAATGACAAGCTTAATGAAAAATAATGTACTTACTTTTCAAACCTCCCCTTTTCAATAAATATATCTTATTTATTTACGCTAAGAGTCAGGTATAATTAAAGCGAGAATGAGTGTTAAGCGCCACCCATTCAGTCGCCCATGCACAAATGACAACTCGCACGCACGCACGTCTCTTCTTCCTCCGTATGCATGAACGGCAGTTTGCACTACCGCCATCATTCGGTGTTATTTGCTTACTGCAACGCCCATTTTTCATGTTCTTGCTAAAGCAACTCCGGTGTATCTTTTGTTTTTGTCCCTGTTAATCCCACTTTTCCCAATTCCTCGATTAATGTTTATCTTCTAGGAATAAACAAACAAACAAATAAATACAAACAGTACTTTCCTGTGGTGTACGGTGCAGTCAAATGACCGTCTCCTGTTTCTAGTCTAAACGTCTATTAAATAAAATTAAAGTCTAGACGTTCTTTAGCTCCTTTTCTCTTCAAAACTTTTAACACTGCATTGCTAGACCTCAGTATTCTGAAACTACAGTACAGTCACGGATGTGTGTACTGGAAGCTTCATATACCAGTGTACAGCAAATTCATTTTGTAATGCAAGCACAACTCTTTCTGATTCTAATACAGTACTGAAACTACGTGACTATTAAACGTGTTCTCTGGATAAAGGCTGAATGAGAGAGAGTGAAAAAACACACAGGAAAAGAAGGCAGAGAATAAAATCCCCTTTCAGATGGATTAGTCATATTACGCATGTGAAGCACATGCAAACACCTCCAGAAAACTTCGGTTTTGTGTGTGCATGCGTGCGTACATTAAATGTATGCGCCACAGGACGGCAACACTATACGTGCTAAATAACTTGAAAAATATGTACGGTATAGTTTTATGTTAACTTAAAATTTGGTGGCAAAAATGACTAAAAATAGATGAAAAGCAGGTACAAAATAAGGAACAACTCATGGAGGGAGATGTTGAAGGCTTACTGTAAATATACATTCACACGTATCAGATGTTAAGATATTAACATTATTAATGTTGAGATATTAACATAAAGCAGCAATGAAGTTAATATTATTAAAATCTTTATAGTGGAATCCTCAAAATACAATTGTGTCAATAAGAGCAATGACAAGTGAACTGAAGGACGTTTATTTGTAAAATACAGCAGCAAAACATAATAAAATGCCATTTATTTATACATCCGTTAAATATTAAATGCAGATAAGATAGTATGAACAGCAGAGGGCAGCATTATCGTTCTACAGAAAAGAACAACGTACAAGTTCGTAAACTTGTGAACAGTAGAATAATCTCTAAAAATAATCTTTAATTTTTTTAGTCCGTTCATTATGAAACGTAGGAAACGTTTAAAGATGATTTGATTTCGTAAAATGATTGTGTCATTTTGATTAAATTAAACAATATCCATAGCCCTCACAAAGTTTTCAATATTAAACATTAACAATATTTATACTATATTTATATATATAAATATTTTACACTGTAAAAAATGTGAACAAGTCATTTTAGCATATTTTTATAAATCCTCACTGGAATAACTTTAAAAAACAGTCAAGTTTACAGTGTACGATAAAATGACTTGTGCAGCCAAATTAAGATTAAGATTATTAATCTTAAAAATGTAAGACAGCAAAGCTTTGTTTTACAGTGTATATTAAAATAATAGTGCAACATCCAGATGCCTCTAAAATCTCTCCGTTATTCCCCCAAAACAAGCACAAGAAAGTGCAAACAAATCTGGCAGAAAAAATTGGGAATATAAAAGCTTGTTGTCAGAAAAATCCGCAGGCCCTCTTCTAAAAACCATTCAGCATGCCCGTCCTCACTCGTGCTGCTTTCATCCTGAAAACGAAACAGATTCTCATGAATCACATTTTTAAAGAGCGCACTATGGGGTTAGACCGCATGACTTCCTGTCGGTATTTGATCGTGTTCACGTACTTGAGACACGAGACTCTTCTCTGAGTCCAGGACTGTGCTGGGTCAGCGCATATTGATCTCCCAGACTCTGTGTGAAAACTGCAATGACATCAAATACCATTAACTGTCCTATATGAGGCCACCTTATCAGTAACTTTAGCTCTATAAAATCAAGGAACAAGGTCATGCTAATATCAATGGCCTTTACTATGCCATTACGTAACTTAACAACATGAGATGCTTTTAAAAAGGCAATTATATACATGTATTTTATTATATATATATGTATATATATATACACACACACACACACACACACATATATATATATTGTATATATCCATATACACAGCATTATGGGAAATAGGCTACATTAAACGAATACTGTTTATGTATAATATCCTATATAGCTATTTCAATTGCAGTGTATCATATTTCAGTTTAAGGAATGTGTAAATCAGAACCACATACACAATCGCAGGAATGTCACATCTGTGCGTGATCCCTTGGATATCGTAGCCTTTCAGACGTCTGCAGGGAATCTCTCGTGATGTGTAACTGAGACAGCACCTCGCTGTGAATCAGGAGAAAAACCGCGGTCAACATCTTCATACGTCTGTGGACTGTGTCAGACTTTCAAACGTCGAACAAAAGCGACAGTCATTTGCTTTATACCTGCAGTAGCTGTAATTATAGTGCGCAAAGTTAATGACTGTCGTGCGCAAATTAAATAATTGAAAGATTAAAAAATGCGCAGATTAAAAACATTTACAGTGCGCAAATGTATTGATTATAGTGTGCAAATTTAATGATTGTAGTGCGCAAATGTGATGATTACAGTGCGCAAATTTACTGTGTACAAATTTTGTTTTGTAGCAACCGGCTCCAGGGCTGCTAGATAAAGGTACTGCTCAGAAAATAGGAAACGTTCTTAGAACGTTAGCTAACGTTCTCTAAAAGTTCTAAAAGTTGGCTAACGTTCTCTCAAAATTACCAAAACCGTGCTTAAATAAAAATAGACGTTAAATAAATAGTAAACATAACTTTTTAACGGCATATGTCGTATAAAAATGTTATTCTTAAGTAGTTAGTGGAACGTTTCACAAACGTTACAGTATTTAAAAATGTTTGAATAACGTTCTTATAACCAAGCAATAACGTTAATACAACATCTTAAAAACGTACGTTTTGAACCTTCCTAGAATTTAAAAACATTTTTACGTTTTTGTTACGTAACGGGAACGTTAGGGAAACGTTCTTGCAACCTAAACTTGCAAACTTGGTGGTCTGAATTCAGTCAATCGCTCATTTACTAAACTGAGAAGATAATGAGATTTGTCTTCTGTATTCTTAGTTTGCCCTAGAGCAAGGTTTAAGTTAACATAAACAGTACTAGTCTATGCGACCAATGAGTTATCAGTGACATATGTGACAAAAGAAAGTATTTCAAAGCAACTGTTTAACAATAAGCTCGCAGGAATTTCAGCAGCACTTTCGCAGGTGATGCGCTGTCGCAGAAACACATTAGCGGTTCACTCACCAGCGTGTGTGTGCGTCATGAGCACGCTGAGTATAAGGAAGCACATGCAGGTTCTCACGCTGACCATCGTTGACTTTCTGAATAGCTCCAGTAGGTGTTTAAAAAGTGTTGTTAGGAGTCAAATAATCCAAACAGAGCAGGTGCCAAGATCTCACTGTGTTCTCTTATTTATATACGGTTAGTAGGATTTCCCCCACCCAAAATGAACGTACCCTCCTTTGACCACGTCACTCTCGCTGCGCTACATACAGGTGCGTGCGTGTGTGTGTGTGTGTGTGTGTGTGTGTGTGTAAAAATACTGTAATCTGTTTCCTGCTTTCATCATCAAATTCCTCTGGTCAAATCACACAGTCACTAATACGGCACAATAAAATATACTATTAAAATTAAATTCAAAAAGGGAAACTGGAACTATGTTATTATAAACAGATCTGTGTAACAGCTGTTCAGATGATTCATATTTAGTTTTATTGCACCGTAAATATTAAGTAAAGATTAGGTTGACGTGTGTTGTGTATTAGATGCATCATCACCTATTAATAGGGTTGGAATGGTTTAATTTAGTACACGAAAAGGTTATAAGTTGCAGCTTTAACATGACTAAATCAACCTGCAGATTACATCAAGATACTGTACAATACTGTAGCTCCTTACGGACAACTGCATATTTTCATATTTACAGTAACATACAGTAGGTAGACCACCATGAACTCGTGTATATTGTTGTACAATTACATTTACAGCTGACCACACCTTATTACACATCAGGTGTCTGTTAACGGAGCAATTACGAACGTTTAGAACTTTTAGCTTAAACATTAACTAGTGATGCACACAGAAATAAAACAGTACGTCATTTCCTGGCATCGTCTGATTCACTTGCGTTCATCCGTTCTGTAACATTATGAAACATACGGTAACTCAAAGTACATGTATGAGCATTAGAAAGACATTACTAAATGAATCAATAAAATCAAACCAAACAATTTAAACCAAACAATAAACTCCCGTCCCACAGTTTACATACAGCGAGCTCTTTTTGTAACGTGTTGCTTTCTTAAGCATTTATGAATGTTTGTGTCTTATAATAGTTGTGTATGAGTTTCTCAGTGTGAAAAGATGGATCTCAACACAGTCACTGTTGGAAAGGGGTCAAAAACGCAGATGCTGGAGGTGCAAATGTGCAGAAGTTTCAGAAGGCCAGTGAGGAGTTAACTATCACAAAACTATCACAAAATAACTATCACAAAACACAAAACCAGTCATTGATTGTCCGGGTAACTTCACATAGTTTTAAGAATCATTTTTATCAATGTAAACTTTTAAACTGGGTTATTTCTGTAAATTCAGTTATTAATGTACATTGTGAATTGTGTAAACATCAGTTATGCTAAGTATCTTATTTAGACCAGTATTGATTAAAAAAATTCCTTGTTTCTCTAATTAATATTGTTTTGCAGATTCTGTCTGGCATATGTAAACGTATAACCAAAACTAACAGTATTAAATCTGACTGGTACACTGGCTAAACTTTATGCCCTTTTACTCCAGTTATTAATAATCAACTCCCAATAAGCCATTTTAAAATGGTTCTGCTCCGTTTACGTCAAGATATTTGAACCGTTAGTTAACAGCTTTATATAGCTTAATTTCACACTAATCCTTTTCTCCAGTTTACTTCCTGGTGCTTTGTGCAAGACGAGTAATCGGATGCCTGAAAGTTACGGATTTACATTTTAGAGGAGAAAAGCACAGGAATTATGTATTTATGAATGAATGCAAATAAGAACTGATGAAAACTGTCAAAATCGCATTGGAATGTTCTCCAAACATTCTCTTGAAGTTATTAGAAACATTCCTGCTGTAACAACAGTAGAACCTTTTTTTAACGTTATACATCCTGTATATTAAAAACATTATTCTAAAGTTGTTAGTTGAAAACGTTGAAACGCTTTAAGCAATAATGTTAATACAATGTCAAAAAATATTTTTTAAACCTTTCTGAAACATTCAAATAACATTTTTATTTTTTTTGTTACTTAAAGGAAACATTAGGGAAATAGTCAGACCTTTGTTAGTCGGGCAGAAATGTAACTTATCTTGGATCTGACCTATGAAACAGTGTACATCTTAATCATCGGAAAACATCAATATATATGGTTGCTAATTTTGGACCATAGCTAAAAATAGACTTTTTTTGTCACAAATTTTATGCTTCGCTTACATCTAGAGGTCTAAAATTAGCAACGTGCTAAAATTAGACATCCCCCAGAACTACAAATAGCACATATGGATGGTTTTGGAATGTTTCCATCCTGACCTTTATCTCTCCACCTTCCAGCTAGCACACACTACTGTTACTGTACTGTACGTGTTACTGTACACACGGCTGTCTTTCTACACACTGCTTTTCAGAGGTGTGGGACACACAAGGCAAAAATGACTGTTAGAAAAATGTATAAATCAAATATTACAATTAATGAAATTTATGCCTAAAACAAGTAAAAGATGTGCTCATATTTATCCAGTTTTTTAAACTTTTGACTGACAACTGTTGTCTGATTTAGAAAGTGTATGTAGGGACTTAAATTTAGGGAATAATGTTAAGAAATAAATTGTAAGGAATAAATAAATCGGTAATAAATAAAATAATAAAATCGGTAAGCACCCAAGGACAGAGGAAGTATGCAACATCAACAATTTGCCTCTAGTCGGTTACATAACAGCCAATATTAACGCTAAATATTACAATTCCAAACTCGTGTCCCATCTGACTGACCAATAAGAAGACACATAGGGTTGTATACAGTCTGCTGAACAGATGGGTAAACAGATGGGTGTTTATAAAGCCAATCTATTAACAAAACCTCAAGTAATTCACAAAGAATCAGGCAGAATTTTTCTCATAAAATATAGTAGTAATAATAAACTCATCATACTTTACGAGGAGATCATGAGATTGCTGATATGAGTGTTTGTGTGGAAATATCTCGAATACCTAAGAAACATGCCCATGACTGCTTGAATACCGGAGATTTTTGCTTGGCCCTGAGATAATCTTAAACTGACAGCACAATTTGTACATAGTTTTATGTACTGTGGGTGAGAGGGCTTGTTTTAGACTTCGGCATGTTTACATTTTTAAAATGTTTTCACAGGCATGCATTAAAAATGTTAATAAATATCACCATTACGGCTCATACTGAAACCTCAGTCCTATATCATCTAAACTTCCCGCCAGTTCCCTTTAAAAACATCAGCACTAGCCCCCATTTATTTGCATAACTGAAGGTCAAATACTGTATGACCTCATGCAGAGGCAAACACAATGCTTTTAATAATTTGTTTTTAAATTGATGGCATGAAGTAAGAATCCACAACAGGATGACAGTGAAACAATCACTTCCTCATACCTCATACCTCAGCCTCAGGGGGCTGTAAACGTGTCTGCTGATATCATTTTGACTGAGGTGATGTCACCTGAGGTAACGCTACCTCAGTCGAGTATCTTAAAATTACCTTTGGCCTTTAAGAGATGCATTTCCATTGTGTCACTGTGACTTAAAATCGTCACATCACAAACAAACTTCATCACAAGCGTTTAGTGGAAAAATACTTTCCAAACGGTTACACAATACAAGACACTAACAGGAAATGTCACAGCATTTAAAGTCTTTTAATAATGACATTCTTTGTGGCCTTTTAAAATTTATTTTGTACATAAAACTCAATTTCCATTTTGACAACTTTGGCATTTGTGAAATGTTCCACAGCTGATAAAATGTAAAACATTTGACTCGTGTTACTCGACGGCTGTCACACGGAACCCAACAGATAACAAATTAGCATACTTTCTACCGTTTCCACCAGCTCAGGTGTGCACGATTTTTGCAAAGTTGAACTTCATTCAACCCGAAAGTGTTTTGCAACTGAAAGTGGCATTCCGTCCTTGACACAGCCTGAATATCCAGTTCACAAATCATTTGAGATTTCTTTAGAAAAAGTCTGAGCGAAGATGTATCTTTCATTGCCAACATCACTTTCGCCTTGCGACAAACACGTTACGAAAATAATTTAAATAGCTTAGACGGAACGATGGCGCTCTAAGCAGCTGTTCCTTGCCAAACAGATCGACAAACACAGCGCGTTAACGTTCAAACACGGCAGTTTAGATACACGAGATGTAAAACACGAGACCACAAAAATCACACACAAGAATCGAGTGAAAACACAAGTGAGTCAAACACTTTTGGTGCTTTGGTCTAAGAACTCCATGCAATGGAAGCTGATCTTCCATTCATACTCCTGTATCGTTAATATCCCGGTGGGTCCAACCCAAACATGCCCAGCAGACAATAAGCTGTACAATAATACAATAGGTTGTATTAAAGCTGTTCTTAAGAAGATGACACACGTCTGTGGAACATTGTTTGTGGTGTAAACACACCGCAGCCGTTGTCTTCTGCAAGACTGGTCTTGCACATTTTTTGGACAGGTATGCGACGGTTAAACTAGCAAAACCATATGAATTTGTTGGTTCACATATGAATTTGAGGTAAACGCAACCACACCTGTCAAAATATACATTTAAATAAAGCTCCTCTGCTCTGGTCCGAGGTCTGCGGCCATTTTTCCAGTCAGTACCTCAAAATAAGATGCCACGTAATACCTCATACACAAATTTACTTTATAAACTTTGTAATGACATGATAGGGAATTGTAAAGCTAAAACCACAGAATAATCTCTATTATCTTAAACCGTATGTCCGACAGTAAGTCACGTCAATTTTGTGCGTCCCGCAACGAAGGGGAAAAACGCAGTCAGCTGACACCTCGGGTGCGCAGAGGTAAGAAGCGTAAAGTTCAATCTTTCCTGGACAAGCTGTTTACATCCCTGTGGGTTTTCCTATTAAAATGAAATGGAAATGAGATGAAAATCTGCAGTAACTAAAAACAGCTTCAAAGCAACAGCTCAGAGAATCAGACAGAGGGCGTCAAAATTACAAGGCCTGAACCAGTGAGTTGATTTTTAGTCAGCCTATCGTTACAGGGATGTGTGCAAATGTTTATTGTCAGGTGTCTGTTTGCAGTATTCCACCGAAGGTTTCAGCCTTCTGAATGTCCCTCGTCATTTTTGAGTTTCGTAAACCCCCTGCGATGTCTTTGAATGGCTCTCCAGATACGACACAGCACTCCGCCTCTGTTGTGCACACACAAACACAGAGAAAATTATATAATATTTATTAATGATTGTAGGTATATTCTAGGTAATCTCGCAGGTATACAAGATGACAAAGTGCAAGCAAAATCTGTTTGTACATTAAACCACGCAATTCATTTTTATGCATCAAACTACAAAATATTATACCAAGTGGAATCTGCAAACAAACAATGCAGGACTCTCCTAGAGTCGATATTCTGAGCTACAGTGTCGTCCATAATAATCAGGACAGTAAAGGAAAAATTACTGTCTGCTGTTCTTCTAAACTGGTGAAACATTTGTGTGTTTAAACAGCCACATAACAAAATGAGACATTGTGTACCACTGCCTCGTATTCATATTTTAATCATAAAAGAGTTTTTGACTCCACAGCAGATATATAATATCTGGTTGTGAAATATTTTGCTCAAGTTGTGTTCACGTGCACTTTTTATAAAAAATTATTATTCGCTTTATTTAACGTAATAGCATGCATTTCATATATGGTGGTGTCCTGTATACAGTGGAACAACACACAGACTCACATGCTGATACAGATGAGATTATAATTAAACCCTCACCTAAGTCGCAGGCAGTGAAGGTCTTCTTTAGTTATGTCACAAAGAACGTCGTTGAGCGTATACTCTTCCACAACAAACTGGCGAAGAAATAAACCACAAAAAACTTGCCATGAATCTCCAGTTCATTCTTCATATCAAGACTCCCTAAAACCTGTAAATCAATTTTGGTGTTGTGGGAAAGATACTGTACAGACAGTGTGGTGTGTGTTTTCACCTTGTCTATGGTCTCAGAGTCGGCACCCTGTTCCTTTAACCAATCAGTGAGTTTCTTGTCAGGTTCGGGTTGTGTGGTAATCTGAAATATGGAGGGGCCGGACGTCTCTGGTGTGGGACAGGATGTTACAGTAGCGCATTACAGAACAGATGCCGAGAGAAGTTTAAGATCAGTTTATCAGAAGCAGCCCTCATTGAATAAAACAATCCCACAATGCCATGCAACAAGCTCAGTCAAAAGTCATCCGATGATTGTACATAAATGTACGTAATTTATATCTAAATAAAAATGGGTTATGTTTGTGAGTACTGTGCAATTTTTTAGGTTGGTTGAAGTATTGCAGCTATCAGGAACGTTCTCAGAACGTTGGCTGACTTTCTCTGAAAGTTCTCTCGAAGTTATCAAAAAATGTTCTTGCATTATTGATAGTGGAACGTTTTTTTCAGTAGTTTGTGAAACATTTGTAAAATGTTACAGAATTTTAAAATGTTTTAATAACATTCTAATAACCAAGCAAAAATTGTAATATTAATAATATGATTTGTTAATACAATATCAATAGTTGTGCGAATAATGTTATCCTGGCTAACAGGGAATGTTCTTGGAACACTGGATAATGTTCTCTAAAGGTTCTCTCGAAGACAAAATATAATTTTTATAATATTGTTCTTATAACCAAACAACAACATTAAAACATCTTAAAAAGTGGACGTTCCTAGAACGCTCAACAACACTTTTTACATTTTTGTTATGGAATGTTATGGAAATGTTCTTACAACCTAAACTTGTTAGCTGGGTAAACAGCAAGGTGTTTTTGGAAAGGAGCATGAGTGCACCTCAACACAACTAACCTGCTGTGGGCTGGTGTCTGATTCTGAGAAGCTCAATGTCATGTGCTCGCTGCTGGAGAGTCTGTCTCAGAACCTGCTGGTACTCCTTCTCCCTCTGCACCAGTTCCTCAAGCAGCCTGCAGGGGGCGACATGACACTGAAACAGTCTTTCCTTTATTCCTCCAGAACTTTACGTGATGTCATAGATATATTCCTGTATTTAATCTTGTATAATCATCGACAACCTACTCATGTGATTGTCTAATCAGCCAATCGTGTCGCAGAAGGTCAAAGCATGTAATCATGCATGTCGTAAATACGGTTCAATGTTCATGTCAGACATCAGAATGAGGAAATGAGTGTGATCTGTGTGATTTTGGCTGTGCCAGACAGGCCGGATTAAGTATTACAAAGTTTACACAGAATGCAGCCAAATACAAAAACCAGTGAGCGACAAACATTGATGCAAAATGCCCAGACTGGTTCAAGGGGTCAGAAAGGCTGTGAAAACTAAAACAGGCAGGGGCGGGGCTAAAACAGAAGACCACACCCACTTGCACTTCTGTCAGCCAGTAACAGAAAGCAAATAAGCAAGGAAATATATATAATGCGTACATTTTAAAGTGAAAACTGTTTTTAATACAAATAATGACAAATACAGCTGCATGGCGGGTAAGTTCTCAGTTCGGAAGCGTTCTGTGTACCTGTTTGTTTCCTGTTTGAGGCGTCCGAGCTGAATTCCCATTGGGTGCTGTGGCCGCTGAGGCTCATGGGATACGACTGAGCTAATGGTGCTGACCCCAGAGGTGAGCGTTTGATCTTCCTGCGTCACGCGTGCAGTCGAAACAAAGTCACTGTCATCTTCCACATCAACTTCATCAGCATCCTTATCAGCACCCTCGCTTTCAGACGCGGGACCGAAATGTGTCTGCAGCTCTAAAAGAGAGAGAGAGATTAGACAACTACTGTTGTTACTTCAAAGACGTTATTTTTTCTGTTTATTTCTCACACGCACCTGGAATTAATATGGTGACTGCTGCCTGCACAGCCCGCCTGATAATGTTGTCCATGGCAAACATCCAGTGTGGTTTAATGTGGTGGTTTCTCAGGACCTTGTTTACCTGAGACACAAGAATCTCAACGTTACTGTCAACATCACAATCCAAACACTAGAGGGAGACACTGAGCTACTGGAGAAACATTCGTAGTTTAGAAACCTCAGCTTCTTCATATGCCTTGACATAAACAGAAATTGTAGATTTACAGAAATAAAAACCCCATCGCAGTTTACGACGTCCACTCACAGAATCTTGAAAGCCAAACAGAACCAGTTGGATTTGGTTGATGGAGGTGCTGTCGAAGTCCAGGTCCAGCTTGAGTTTCGAGATGGTGGTTGCCATGACGCGTCGCTCGGGGCAACGTATAAAATCCCGTAAGATGCAGATGATCTGTTTGATGTGGTCTACTGACAATTTCAGCTCCTCTTGGCCCTAAAATTAAGACACACCCCTTCATGTAAGATTCAGACCTACGACCATCAACACACACACCCAAACAGACACGCACACGCACACACGCACACACGCACACATACACACGCATACACACACGCATACACACACGCATACACACACGCATACACACACGCATACACACACGCATACACACACCTGGATGTGGTTCTCCATTAGGTTGGAGGTCACTTTATCTTGGTCCTCATTAAGGACTTTGTAAAGAATGGCTCGTCTTTCACTATCTTTCTTCAGCAGAAAAAGTCCAGAGTCGCTGTTCTCAGAAGAAGCTGGAGAACTTCGATCTTCTGCTGTAGGACTCTCGTCTGGAACACTGACAGAACACAAACATCTCAGACTGAGTGACTGAAACATGTTGGGAACGTTGTGTCAAAGTTACCAAAAACGTTTTTGCAGAAATGTTTTTTTTATAACTATATATCATACATCCAACGTTTTAAAAATGACATCATTAAAAATGTTTGAATAACGTTCTTGTAACCAAGCAATAACATTCATACAAACGTTAAAGTTTCTAGAACTTTCTAGAACGTACATTTTTGTTACTGAATGAAAACATTAGACATACGTTCTCACAACATAAAATTGTTAGCCGGGTACACAGCTAGAGACAAATGCTGGATGTTTATGAATGTGAGGGGGCTCTTAGCCGCGACAGGTGTGTGTGTGTGTGTGTTAAAACCGAGGTCATGGAGTGGCCAGTAAAGTGTTCTTGGGATTATTTTATTAGCAGTCAGAGACGACCTGCTGTAAAAGACATTATCTCATTACACACACGTACATACACCTGCCCAGAAACCACTGCTCAACACACCACACACCTGTCTATTCATTCCTCTGTGTTAATTAAACAGCGTTTCCAAGGAGTCAGGTAGCCTCCAGAATACTCCCGACACTTCATAGCCAGTGAGTTGATTTACAGGTGGGCTGAGTGCCGTACCGACCGCGGGCACTCAGCTTCGTAAACAGTCACGTCATTAACATTCCAGACTCAAACCAAATGCACGCTTACATACACACACGTGCCAGGAAGCACGGCCATTGGCGCGGACACCAATGCAGGTCCTAAACTCGTCTAGACTGGTTTGGGAACCCTTGTGAAGGGGAAATGAAAAGCTACAGGACATGTGACATCTGCATGTGAATTTTTTGAAACTTTCAAAAAATGTACTATTAATTTCGTTAAAGATGTGATTGAGTGATCGCTGACGTTTGCCTGCCGGCTGGAGCCCGGCTAACAGGGAACGTTATAAGAATGGTGGCCAACGTTCTCTAAAAGTTCTCTCGAAACACTCTCAAAAACGCTCTTACAGTAGCCATCGTAGAACATTTTTTAACATTATATATCATAGATCAAAAATGTTCTTCTTAAGTTGTTTGAGGAATGTTTTAAAAACGTTACAATTAAAAAGTCTGAATAAAGTTCTCGAATGATAACCAAGCAATAACGTTAAACTGGTTTTGAACGTTCCTGGAAGTAATAAAATACCATTTTTAGCATTTCAGTTTTTTAATGGAAGGGGAACGTTCTTACAATTTTAAATTGTCAGCTGGGGGTCTTCAAGAGCTCACCTCAGGAAGTTTGAGTTGGGTGTCTTGATGAGGTTTTCGGAGCTGGAGCGCTTCTTTTTCTCGAAGAACACGTCTTGTTTGGAGTCGCAGTCTGGAGATACGGAACCTGGTTCACTGCTGCTGCTCCCCGTGGCCTCCGTCTGCAGCTGCACGGGCAGTGAAACACTGCGGATGTAGTCTGAACACACACACACACACACACGGTCACATTAGCAGGTCCTCCATCATTCCACCCTTGAAGTTTGAAAAGCCTTTTGTGGTCTAGAATTATATAACTAAATTCAGAATATATATAGGATTAAAGTGTTGTGTTTTGACTGTTTGCATTTAAAAATGAATACGTTCCAATAAGGTTTCATTTGTTAACCTCATTTAACGCATTAGCTAACGCGAACTAACAACGAACAAGATAGTTTTTCCAACATGTACGAAGAATTAATCTGTTAGCTCATCTGTTCATCAACCAAGGTACTAATGTTAACAAATGGAACCAATGAAAAGTTTTAAAACAAACCCTGTGTCAGAGAAACAGGAAACACACACTAGCACACAAATAAATC
>JAZGTJ010011880.1:0-16436 GCA_036877575.1 Botia almorhae
AGCTAAATACATGTCAATCCTGGATGAAAACCTGTTGGAAGCTGCAAAAGACTGGGAAGGAGATTTGACCCTAAACATACAGCCAGAGCTACAATGGAATGGTTTGGATCAAAGAATATTAATGTGTTTGAATGGCCCAGTCAAAGTCCAGACCTAAATCCCATTGAGCATCTGTGGCAAGACTTGAAAATCGCTGTTCACAGATTCTTACCATCCAATCTAGCTGAGCTTAAGCTATTTTGCAAAGAAGAATGGGCAAAAAAGTCTCTAGATGTGCAAAGCTGGTAGAGACATACCCCAAAAGACTTGCAGCTGTAATTGCAGCGAAAGGTGGCTCTACAAAGTATGTATGCATGGGGGCTGAATACAAATGCACACCACACTTTTCAGATTTGTATTTGCTTAAAATTTTGAAAACCATGTATCATTTTCGTTCCACTACACAATTATGTTCTACTTTGTGTTGGTCTATCAAATAAAATCTCAATAAAAACATTTAAGTTTGTGGTTGTAATGTGACAAAATGTGGAAAAGTTCAACGGGTATGAATACTTTTGGAAGGCACTGTATGTGTTCACTGTATGTATCTAGAACTAATAGGGATAGACTGATATTTTTCACAGACATTTACACTTCTCCTCTTAATTGGTTATCTATTTTTAATATCGGGTCTACCAATAAATATCACCTGGTGGGTCTCAAAACAGCACTTAATAATGTGATTACACCACTGTGAGTCTCACAACAAACTACATAAAATTAACTCAGATTTAAATAATGTGCATAAATAATTTTACTTTCAACATAACAGTAATTAATGCTTTAGGGATGCGTGTTACAAAAATGCTTGCAGTAGTATTTTAAGACAAATTACTTTCATAACATATTCATAATGTATATTTTTATTGTTATAGTCTAATGATGTTGGTTATGTTGTTATAAGTGTGTCAAAAAATAAACTAACTACTAAAAAAGTAATTTCTGGCTATCAATTATTAGACACGTAATACTAATCTGTATCAGTCATACAGACAAACAAAAAATAATACATAGAAAAACAGCATTTTTTAGTACTTGTAAGAGACATATTACTAGGTGGTGGTGAGTGGTCAACAAAAGCAAACTGCTGCACAAATTCACTCTCAGATTCTCGTGCCTGGTCTCTTGTTTGACAGAGATTCAAATATGACAATAATATTATTAGATATTGCCAAGTGTTGAATCATGACATGTATCATAAATGATTCACGACAAGATCGATTCATGACATTGTGACATGTATCACAGCGATTGTTGTAGAATGATGCAATGCAATACAAAGGCCTTCAATAAAATTCAATAAAAAAGACACTGTGTGTAAAGCAGGTCTTGGTGTTTTAAAATGCTCTGAAGACTAGTGAAGCGTTCATGTGTGTGTTATTATTTTACAGGAAACATAGCGCACAGCATATGAACTTATTCTATAACCACGCTACTTATTAAGTCTGAAATGGAAGTTCACTACTGTGATGGACCTTTTGAAACGTAAAAAAATACATAAAAAACCTGTATGAACATTTGTGCTGCTGCAACACAGTTAACGTCTTACATCTCCATGTTCTGAATATGTATATGTGAAGCTTGCTACACCGTACCCTCAAACTCACACACAATTAAAATAACAACAGTGTGAAAAATAAATAGACACAGACTCCTTGACTCAAATCACAAATATTTGCTGTGTGTGATTTGTAACTATATTTTTAATAACAAGCTCGATACGTGTCAAAAATGAATCAATGTGTTTGTGTGTTGACGTACCAGCTGCCACTGCTGAACACATGACAAAGAACATGCCCACAGCGATTCTCTTCAGAGGGGAGGGCAGCAAGCCTTTGCGTTTCAGGATGGGGTCTACTACTTTGTCCTTAAGGGGGATCAACATCAGGATCAGCACGGCGTCAAACATTGTTAGCCAAGCCGCTGGGAAACGAAAGGTGCTCTGGAAACAATGAGGGAAAAATGCATCATGTTCACAGAGTGTTTAGTAAGAGAAATAAAACAGTGAGCAGGGAACAGCTGGTTGAAAGACTGTGGGGTTTATGTGTAGGTCACTCATAATACTCTCATTCTTTATTCCTCTCAATCTGTCCTTCCATTGAGGAAGTAGGTATTACACATGAATGCTGGCAGAGCATGTGGGTTGTGAGATGTGAGAGAGAGAGATGCTGCAGAAAACCACACCATTCCAGCAACCTTAGCGCCCTCATGTGGTCAGTGCTAGACTACTGCAAATAACCTGCCAACATCTGCAACCCGTAGGAACTGCGTAGGAACAGACAAAGGGACAGGTCTCTTAATAGTCCATAAAATCATTAATCACTGGCTAAGTACTTTAATATCACATGGGGATTTACTATCATGAGGCAAAGCACCTGTTTGATGATGAATGGCCAAAGGCTTTGATGCTTTGAATGATGATGCTGTTATATGTTGCTGTGGAAATGTGAAAAAGCTTAATCCAGTTCTCTCTTGCATCAATGATCTGATTGGTTGAAATTAAACATAACATTTTACCATCTGTGTCTTTAATTGATGATAATCAAACCGTTTTTGTGAAACACACGAACAGAAGATGCCATAAGCTCAAAAGAGGTTTATTTTATATCTGTGCACGCAGGTGTGCGCTGTTGCATTTTATACACACAATTTTACATCTGCAGAAGAGTATTAGCCAGTTAAGTGGAGAGTGCATCTCACACTGCATGTTTAAATTTTAATTCCTCAGTTTAAAGTCAGTCCCAAAACTGCTGCTACTTTTAACACTTTTAATTCTCCAGCTAATTTCCTCATTAGATTAACATTTCTTTGACTAAGCACTGACTAATTTATACATGTCCCTTTGAGCACTCTCTCTCATTCTCTCCATCATCACACATTTAGATACTTTCTTCTCAATCTAAAATTGCTGTTTGCATCATTCCATCATCATATAATTTTCACCTACATTACTAAACTCTCTCTGTCTCTCTCTATGGGTATCTCCTAATTAAGAGCTCACAGTTTGGCCTTGTTAAGACTGCACACTAAATTCCCTTTAGGCTGTGCAGCCCACTGAGACGACCAATCTACAGCAACACATGTTCATTTAGGAGGGGAAACCTGTGTGTGTGTAAATGTGAGCAACTGATTGAATATATGACGACATAAATTTGCACACCTCAGCATGCACTACCGAGCACATTCCTGTGTCTTAATTAAAGTCTCCAGGGACAATAAATGTATCTTATGTGGCACCTAAATCTTGTCACTTAATTTAGGTTTTTGTTACTCTGCAAATTGCTATTAATGTTAAGAAAGGAAAACTTCATCATCATTTACTTGCTTTAATATCATCTCAAACCCATGAGAATTTCTGTACTTGTCTGAAAGCAGAATCACAACGTATGGATAAAGTAGCGTAAATAACATAAGTGGAAAGGGACTGGGAACAGCTGTGACATTTGCTTCTACCATATAAAAATGAAGCAGCTCGGACATTCTGCTAGATAACTTCTATTGATTCCAATCTTGTATTGGTTCATAACTGGTAAAAAAAATCCCACTGCATTGAAAGAAAAAAAAAAGCCATGTTTATGCACCAGAATATCATGTGGAAGCTGTTTCTTGGGGGTGGCTGTAAGTCAAGAAGTAACCATCTTTCAACCACCTAAAAGCACCTAAATGCAAAGCGTTGGTCTGGAAACCACTGAAAACACCCCTGCATTTTGGTGTAAAATTTTAGAAAATGTAAAAAGTTTAGTATAACTAAAAAGTTATAGTAAATTTTGCATTAACAATTAACAAACACTGAAATATTTTCACTTCCTTCAAGAGTAGACTGAAAGAGGAAGGCCACTTCTCCTGTGATTGATAATATGTGTTAAAAGCTTTAAGACAACAGGGTTTATTCATTTATCACATAGAATATTTTAGTCTACACATTTTGACAGTCTGACCTGAAGCTGATTCTTCTAACAGCAGTTTGCAAATATTTTTGCACCTTAGGTTTACACTTTGCCTGGCAGAAACACCATTTTTATTATACATTATTACGTAGATATTTAATATGATTGTGAAGCAAGGATGTCCCATATGTTTGCCAAAATACGCATGGGTTGTACCAGGGGATGTCCCATATTTATCCTTTAAATAGCATCGGGTGCTTCACAAGTAACTGCCCCAATAATGACCCAGCCACTGTCAAATGCAACGTGGTATTTAATACCAGTTCTGTCTTTTTCACTTCCTCGTTGTCTTGCACTTCCTCTCTCTTTAACATGTGACTCTGACTCTCAGTTAGGAAAACTCCATTTCACAGAAATCTAACTGCCCAAACCACACATGAACATGCAAAAACAAGCTTACATTTGTGTTTATGCACTGTTATTGTAATAACAGCAACATGTAATTATCATTGCTGATTGGGTGGACCAGGAGTTGTGATTTTGGATTAGTCATTGTGAAATGTTTTAAGGGGATTTAACTCAAGGCGGTGGCACATCAGTTTGGACACACTTACCTAGTAGAGCGTAGATGCACACAAGCGCACACACAAAAACAAATAAAAAGCAACTTCAGATGAGAAGGCAGGCACAGGGTGCTAATCTGCGATTAGTGTGGTTTTGGTTCTGAAGTTAATACCCTGGTTTTCAAAGGATTTCTCTAGCTGCTGTGAGCAAGAACACCCAGAGAGTGTCCTGAACAGCTTTATGGTCCACACAAACATTACAAGCACCTGCCATAACCCTAGGCATCCTCTCTGCACCACATTTGAAACAGAAATAAGTCATGGAACCCATTTCAATGTTCTACATTCTAGAGTTGTTAGTCCAGTTTATTTGTTTCCCCTGAAGTACACATAAAGTACAATGCATTCAAAATGAACATAGTTACATTTTTAAATTTAGAATTTTGCTTTTTTTATGTTTAGGATTTTCAGTAAATAACGGCTTCCCACATCTACGTCTGCTCCTCACATAAAACTACCATATGGATTAAGAACACCTAGCAGTCTTTAGAATTTTCTTTTGGTGTTCTTCAGAATAAATATTTGTTACATGGGTTTGGAATGACATAGATTTTCATGTTTGGGTGAACTGTCTCTTTAAAAAAAAATAATACATTCACAGAATTCTGTATAGAAACATCTGTGAAACAAAAAACTACTGAGAAAACTTATGAGAAAGAGACCACAGGAAAGGTAGAAAAGGAGGCCAATGTCTTTAATAATTAAACTGCTCATTAACAAAGCAATTATATTTTTCTTTAAGGCCAATCTGGAACAGATCTGACAGCACTGGCACTGAAATTGCACTGCTCTTACCGGGCGATAGTCCGTGGAGTTGGGATCAGTTCCAGGAATTCTCAGATGGAGGCTCTGGAGATAATAAGTGGTCTGCATCTGCAAGCAAAGACAACAGCTCACATAAACACACTGGCTATGTTTACGTCTAATTTAGCGGTAATGAACAGACTGCTTTGATCCATTTAGCACTTGTAGAGACACTATACCCCAATATTGCTATTGATTACGACTTGAAATGAAGCAGCAGGAGAAAACGGTAGCAATATTTCAACCCTAAACGGCAGTCTGGTGTTTTGCGGGAATGTTCTCCGAAATCTCTTCATGCTGAAAGTCATTATGCAATCATTTCTTTCTCTGAGTTAGAGACGGTGTCCTTAACTCAAATCTTAATTCAGGCCCTTAGGACTAACAATGGCTGGCAACCTTTCTAACATTTGGCAAGCATCTCGGCAGACAAAACACACAGGATGACAGGACCTCAGATGTAACCTTTCCCCATAGCTGGAGGAAGAGTTGGGCATCCGCATGTGATGGGCTACAACACAACGATCCTTATCCTGGCAGTCCTAAACCAATTTAATATTATTAGAAAAGCAGCATTCACTGCAGTGAATTACTCAGTGCCTCTTTAGTGCAGTGGAATTTACACTTGAAATAAATGCAAAATGTTTTCTAACATTGCTGCCGAAATGATCTTTGTAGACCACAGCCTGCAGACATCATTAGACAATTTTGTGACCATCAACTTGAAATCTTTTAACGTTAATACTGAATAGAACTTTATGACAATCAAAGTCAGTCCAGTGTGGAAGCAAGACAAAAACAACAAAAAATGCTGATATTGCAAATAATATTTGCATTTAACAATTGCTGATATTGTTGTAAAATACAGAAACAAATAAGACAAACCTTGAAGATTTGCAAAGAAATTTTCAGATCGTTATTGAGATTGCATTTTGAATTCTATTTTGCCTGACATGGCATCTTAAAGTCAACGCAACTGCCAAAAATGCACATGTGAGTCTCTACATACACATTCATAAGGCTGTTGCTTTAGGATGCAGAGGTCTAGTCTTTATTGCTTGTCCTTTATCTACTCATTCCCTTGAGCAAGGCCCACATAAAGTTCTTCAATGAAGCTCCTGTCTGTTTCAAGGACTTAAAATCCACCCTGTCCTATAAAAGGCTCCAAATGGCACGGGCCAATCATATGTCACAGACAGAATCTCCGCTTATGAGCATCAATCACTTCTATTTGTCATTCCAGCGGCATTGTTCTTCACCGCCAGGCCTCCAGCAACACCCCTTCTTCTGTCAGAGGCCTTGAGATTTCAAGCTAATAAAATATCTATGCAATTCCCTACTTATCTTCTGTCAAAACTACAGAAAGGTTATAAACACATTGCCTACATAATCCCCTTCAATTTTGTAGGAACAACACATGTCAGATTTGACAAATGTGGGAGGGAATCCACTTACAAAAGCACTTACCTGGAAGTATACGGTCCAGTATGGAATAAGGGCCAGGAAAACTGGAAGTATCTTAACCAGAGCTTTCACTTCCTCCACCTTTTCTTCTGGAAATCGCCCACCGTAAGTTACTTTGGCACCGTCCAGCAGAGATGGCTTTGGCCTAGTGTTGAAGGTGAAATACAACTTTACTTGTCTTTACTAAAGGCATGTTCCAGGTTAAATTTAACTTAAGCAAGCAGTTTACAGGCAAAAATGTGTTACAATTTCAAATATACCCTTTCAATAGAAGTTTATGGAAAAGTTACAGGGTCTACTGGCTTTAAAAGGTCATGGCTGGAGTTGAAAAAATTGAATACGAATCATTTTCGAATAATTTATTTTTTTATGATTTTTTATAACGAAAGGAAGCTGTGCATATGTTAGCATATTATTCTAGTGCAATTCACTATAATGCACAACTGAAAGAGAAAGAAACTCTTCTGCACATGAAATTCTTATAAGGCTGTGGGATTTAGCCAAGTTCAAAAGTGTCATGTCAGGTATTTTTGTGAAGCTTTGATTTAGAGAGAGGGTACTTGACTTGACAGTGACTTATGCCGTGAAGACACAACCCACATAAGCGACAAACTGAAGAGGAGTATCAAAGAGAAAGATGTAAAATAAGAAATAACATCACAGACTAATAGAGCCATCTCTCACAGTAGAGTGGAGTTCACACAGAATAGATCCTGTACAGACTATTAACTTAATATTAATATAAAGTTTTTATTAAGTTTAAGACTAAGTATGTTTTGTAGTTTTAAAAATACACACAGAACTTCTCAGCAGGATTTTGGTCTTTCTAAGAATAGCCAAAGAAAAGTGATGTCAAATACATAGGGAAAAAGGGGAAGATTTGGGGGCAAATACAAAGTCTGTGTTCATTCATTATATTGGTATGATGTATTCAAAATACTCTTCTTTTAGCAACAGCAAGACAAACTCCAATTTGTTTTGTTGCAATCATATTACAGCTTGCATGTTACATCAGAAGCACCTGTTATTATGCATGTGTGTGAATGCAGGGCATAATTAAGGCCTGTGGGTGATTACAGCTGTCCCAGCAACCCAGTGAGCAAGAATTTTAGTTTTATTCCACATAATAATGCCCCTACTACATAATGATGTCATCAGCATGTGATTTTGAATATTCCAACATTTTAACAGGAACTGTTTCAATAATGCTGCATTTTTCTTTGAACGTTAAGTTTGTAATGCTGTTCCCAAAAGTATTCAGTGCTTTGAACCAATAAAGTCGGTCATTATAAACTTTGTGACCACCATTTAAAGGCTCTAGAATGTGTCAATTTAAAGAATGTACTTCTTAAGACTTTTATGTAGTCAACTGAATCAGTGCTTCACATAAACTGATTCATCCTTGAATCTTCACTGCACTCTTTGTGCCAAGATAAAGTGATTTTGTGCTCTAATGTGGTGTGCACTCCAAAAGTCATGCACAAATCCTTTTGGACTCTGAATGCTATATTCTTTGTATATAGCAACAGCAAGGTATTTAGGGTACCCATACCTCATGGCATAGCTTTGTCATACATACTGTTTAAAGAAGTTTCTATGGAGAACATTATTGTAGTGGCTGATTGGGCTTAACAACAAAATCCTCTTATCAGCAGTATTTTTCAGTAAAGGAAATCTAGCTCTTACCTGAGCAGACTGGGTTCTTTTGGGCCACGCCCACAGAGTGCTGAGCCCAGGATCCGGAACATGTCGCTGAAGGCACTGCCGTCCGCAGGTTTGGTGATGAAAACCGTACGGCCCAGAAAGAAGACAAGAAGGGACACCCCGAGACAAACCGCTGGGATGATGTAGCCGATTAAGAAGCTAATGTTCTGTTGAATGTAAGCCACTCCACCCAGTGAGAAGATTGCTCCCAGATTAATGCACCAGTAGAACCAGTTAAAAAAACGCCGCGTTGCCTCTGGACCTCGATCTTTCACCTGAAACACATCACAAATATAGATCAAGTCTTACTGGCAAGACAATCTTTTTTTATTTTATAAGGACCAAATGACAGACTATGTTTTTGACTTAGATAACTGATATTAAAATCTGCACACTTGCTTATTTAAATTCTTAAATCACTCCTAAATCTATATTAGATGGTGCTGTATCAAACAAGGTCAACAAAAGTCAACAATCATTGACATGTAAAACCATTTCATCTCTTTGATGTGTTTGTGGTTACAGAATTGCACTGTAAGGTAAATCGATAACCACATTCTGCATTTTAATTAAACCGGGGAAGGCCAATTTACTAAATGCAATAATTGTGATTTTCTGATAAAAGAAGCCAATCGCGTTTTTATTTCCCAAGGGATACACATTCTATGCTGTACAACTGTCTGATCCCAAAAATATTCATTAAAAATGCTCTTTGATCAACACTGGCCCAATGAAAGTCATCTTCATTCAAAGGCCTGCTGATAAATTAAAACCTGGGATGTTTTAATAACAAAGACTCATTTTAGACAGTTAACAACTGGAAGAGTTGTTTTAATAATCCAGCAGTACCAAGTAACTGGGAATATCTGTCAAGCAGAAAGAAACATCAGTAAAGACAGATGTCAGTTTTACTTCCTTTTTACGTTTAAGATATTTACATTTTGTTAATTTACACACTAAAATAGTAAGGGTGCTCATCATCAAGTTACTTATAGCTGATTTATCACAAGGAAAATCATACAGTCATGGATAAACTTGTTACATGTTTGTCTGACTTCACTGTACCTATGTAAAGTGCTAATGTATTTGCTACTGTATGTGTAATGTTCCATAAAACAGGGAAGTCTTGCAATGAAGTGAAAGTAGTAAACCTGCAAGCCTGCTTGCCAGTTTTTCAATAGAAGGTCTGATCTGTTTATTGTAAAATGTTTTGTTTGCACCATAATCACTACGTAAAAATATGTTTGGTTGTCCTCGATGTGATTTAATCTACACAGTATAACTGCATTTATTTCTTCACACCACTCCCCACAAACTGAGCTTTCAGATTTTAATTTGATTATAAACTAAATACCTTGGTTTCTTATTTTAATTGCAACAAAAACTGAGAAATGGACCTTGGCAGTGAATTTGAAATTCACTTACATCAACAAAAGCCCAAATAATTCAAAATCTTGTGACACAAACCATTTCATTGACCATTCATTGTCAATGAATAAGTGAAGTGAAAGTACCCAGAGGTGTGTTCACATTTGAGAGAAGCGCATAATAACTTAAAAATAATGTAACTAAAAATATTGGTTACTAGCATGAAAATATGAATATCTTGAGAACAAAACTGTAAAACTTATGTATAATAATAATAATAATGTAATACTTAAAGTAATATTATTCCCAACCCTAAATATGACATTTGACATCCCCTCCGGTTTTTTTAGGCCTTGCTAAACATCTGTGATGCTATGACTGTTGTTTTGCAAAAACATGTCGTCAAGGTAACACTATCTACATGGTGGGTGAAAAGAAACTAGGCATTAAAAATTGGCTATAGAACTTGTAGTATCACTGGAGTCGTGATGAAAACAGTGTGTAAACAGATGATAGTAAATAGGATTTCATGTTTCCCGCGAGAGGTTCTCAGTAATATATCAAATGACTTCCTTCAGAAGAAGGAATTCATCTGCATTTCATCTCCAGCCGTTTGAGGAAACTGGTTGATGCCACGGGTGCTTGCGTTAAAATTTAAAGATTTGCTTTCATTTTACTATATAATAAAGTACATGTACAGTTTGTTTCAATTAATTAGAAACATGGACTTTATTACCAATTTTTAATGCCTAGTTACTTTTCACCCACCCTGTATATTATCTAGAGTTTTCAAGGCAACCATTAAAATGTAAAAGTAGTAAAAAAAAATTGTCAGGGCAAGTAAAAAACTGCACTACTGATCTGAATCAATCATTAGAAAAACTCATAAACTGCTTTCAAAAGGTATGAGATATTAAATTATCTAAATTATCTTTAACTAAAATATGGACAGCAATTTGTTTTAACTTTATTCACCTGAAAAAATAGCATGTGGTATTTAGCAAACGGAAGAGGGCAAAATATCAGCACCCTTCTCAATATTCTTATGAGTCAAAGATACATTTCACAATTACTAATCCAGAGAAAACCCTTGCATAATTGTCAAAGTTATCAGTCAAATTAGTGGGTGGAGCATTTGTGTTTCAGTATTCTGAGAATACAGCTCAAATTCCATGATATTGAACCACATTGACTAGACACACTGGATGCCTTTATTTATGAATGGGACAGTGTTAAGAAAACTGAAACCCAAAACATAGTTCAGTCTTTTTTGCAATCTGAGTATCTGAAAATTCAACAATGCAAACAATACAAGGGCCTTAAATAAGAAAGACCCAACTCACTACACTAAGAAAATAGTGACTACATACACGGCCAACCTGAAGCATCTCAATCAATGCTATTGAAGCAACACCAGCTACCATGTCAAAGGTCTTAATATCCTTTTAGAGTTTCATAAGAGCCATTTTAGAGTTTCATACGAGCCACACACAATAGAGAGAAATATTGCTTCGAGAATCAGAACTCCTGAGATTTGACTCCGCCTACCAAAGTTGTGGTGAGCTGTATTATTACCTGATCTGCCCCGAATGGAGTGATGTTTGATTTCACAGCTCCCACCCCAAGTGCCACCAGCACCAGGCCGCTGTAGACCGCAGGCCCACAGTAAGAATTTCGACTGATGCAGGTGACATTGGCTGGCACAGTTCCATTTACAGGAAAACACTCTGCTGGCTGTACTGGGAATGCCATCTCTTCTCCACACAGGTAATTCCTTGTGTTATCACTGGCCACAAAAGGGAAAAGGAGCATTCCGATCAAGTAGAGGACCAAACTCAAAGCTATGGTTAGAAACTTGCCAAGGAACGCGTCTGCCAGCCACCCACCAAAGGGGGATATCAAATAAGTGACCCCCATGAAGATCAATGGGGCCTGGCTGGCCAAAGTGCCCTCCCAATAAAAGGGGTTGCTGTTGAGGAAGAGTACCAGGTTCGAGGTGATGCCATAAAAGGCCATTCTTTCTAAAGACTCTGCCAGAAGGACGGCAGCACATGCCAGGCGCCTGCCTTTGAACACAGACTCTGATCTGGATAAAGTGCCAGAGTTGTCCAAAAGTGGAGTGCTCTCGTTTACATCCCTGCCTGCCATGTCGTGGTATGCCCGTTTCTTGACGTTCGTCAACTGACCAAAATCCAACCCTAAAGGAAATAACCAACAAGACATGAACCACTTATGACACCAACCAATTGTCAATAATAACACATAATACCAAAACACTACATATGGCGTAATACTGGAGGTTCAGGAAATCACATCATGAGTAAAATATTGACTCATGTATCGCTACTGAGTTGTTTTGGCAAAAAAAAACAACAAAGGAAAGAAATAACTTGAAGTTTTGCTTGGACACTTCAATCGGCAATAACAAAACATGATCGCCCGCTGACATGTAAAAGCTGAAGTATTTCAATTAGTAAATAAGCTAACAACAACATATTCGCATAAACAAGGGTAGACATACCTTTGTATTGCACTTAGCAATATTCCACATTTAGCTGTTTACCCCGCGACGTGTATACCTATGTCCCCAGTTTACATTTTTTGAAATGTTGCTATTAAAGGTCTAAGAGCGTATATGAAGTTTAGCTACGGACTCTTAGTAAAATAGCCAGTCACAATACTACCGCGTGACAGCAGTAGACTCAGAAGCGTCACAGTGACGCGCTGCAGCGCAGCCATCAGATCTGTATGTCATCTGAATGTGATTATCATGAGTCCTGTGTATGCTCATGTTTTTTGTTTATCAAATGTAGTGTATAAAGATATACAGATAAATGATATAAGGCTACAAATGTTATCCACACAAAGATGTTAATTTTTTTATATGAATCTCCTTTATGTCTTCCATTTTTGGTTTAATTTAACAATCTTTAACCCTCTTGTTTCGCCTCTCAGACTTTTGTCCTTTTGTTTTATGATCATTTATTTAAAGATATTATTTAATCTTAATATTTTGCTATTCAATGTCTTTTCCATTTAACCATCTTGGGTGCCTTGTGATGTTACATAGCTAATCAGTCTTTCTGAATAAGACTTTAAACTAAACAAATCAAATCACTTTCTATTATATTACCTATTTGATTATGTTATCCAGTTCTTTATTATATATCACTGGGTTTTATACAACCAGTCAAACAGCCAATCATAAATTGTGCCAGTGCTTGCCTAATATTTTTTTAATCTTTGGTACATTCTCCAAAACTTCAGTGAACTTCAACTTTAAAAAAACAATGTCAAATTGTGACGAAACCGTATAACTGGAATCATAGACATCTGAGATGACAACATGTCTGCAATGTGTATTTGTGCACATTTAAGATGACATAAAACAGCCAGCGCAAATTTATACACAGGGTTTAAATCATTCTGTGTTAAAAAATTTTAATGTTGAAAGCCTACAGGCGAACCTTCTGATTGTACCATGTTGATCACTAGTAACATTTTTGTTTGTCCTGTGCCATGTTGCCCCATCATCACCAGCACATCAATTAACATAAAAGCATTACATTATAGCAAGAATTCACCATGTGTTAAGCACATTTAAGCAGCTGAATATTGTTATAATGAAAAATGATAAGGATGTGCTATATGCTGAGGATAGAACATTTTAAGTACGACAACCAACGCAGACCTGTCTAGATGTATAATAGTTGGGGAATAATGCACATGGATGTATATAGATATGTTAATGTCAGGGAGAACAAAATGTTAATAAATGGTATTTCTGATCAGCCGTTTATTAATTCAAGAATATATTTGAGTCGTCATTTATTTGTTGCAAATAAATAATTTACTAGTATTTCTGCTAAAGTTTAATATATGCACTTAATTTATACGTGTGAAATTATGCACCTTTCTGTACTGTGACAAATGTCATACTTTATTGTGTTGATCCACATTTGAAAAAGTGCACGCCTTGTGTTGACCTTGTGTTGACTGTGCTGAAAAAAGAGGAGAGGGGAATTTGGCTAAATTTGTAGTGTCTCTTCTTTTTTCTGCTTCACTGAAGTAACTGCATTTCATTGTAAATGTATTACTTGGAACTTTAACTTTAACGCTTTGATGCTTGCTCTCTACTGACACTACTCAGCAGGGGGCCCCTTCATACAGACACACATTTTGTTGATAAGACAGATCAACAGATCAAATAAAGAAACAACATAAAAGATTTTTCCCAACATTTCCCAAAAATATTAATTCACCCATGCATGTATGTATATGTATGTCAGACCAAAAGAGCATACATTCCAAGAACTCAGCTTCAAAGTATCAAATCTATAAATGATGATGTCAATTTTTGTAATTTAAGCAAAATTACAGAACATATCAAAAGTCATTTTTGGTATGATGCCCTCTGCCTACATTCCTCTGTTGACCACATCTTTGTCTTTGGTGCAGAACATCCCCACTTTTATGAAGAACATCATATGGAACGCATATCTTGCTCAACAATTTTGTGGTTTTATCGGTTCAGTCAACCCTTTATTCGTAAACATACTATAAACCTAGTTTACCTAATTAGTCTTTTACATCCCAGAAATATTATTTGCAATAATACCATTAACATGTCTGACATTTGTTCTGTGTTTTTTATTATTAATCTTTGTTTCTCTATGTAAAGCTGCTTTGAAGCAATTGTAAAAAGTGCTATATTAAATTAGCGCTATAATAAATTAAATTGAAAATTAAACACGCCCAACTCTGTGATGGGGTCCACATCTATGTTTTTGATCCGTCTGCAGGTTTTCTCTCTCTTTAAGGCTATTTCTAGTTCAGTATATGGTATCTGTGATAATTGTGATATGGTAAAAGTAAATAGTTATATTGGGATTTATTAAATTGATTAACCTTGTTTGACCTTACCACTACACAATAATTGGACCAGTTGAAAATCTATAGACATAATAAATGATTCATTGATTAACTATTAGGATCAGTTGGGTTAAATTATAATAAAAATGTTTTAAACTGAATGAGTAGAGATTCAAATAAAAAGTTTGATAGTAATAACATTATTTAAAACAGTTACTCTGAATGAAAAGTTTATATAGATTTTGTGTTTTGTACTTTCATAATTTAAAACATACCGGATTTTTTGAAGAAAGTGCATTTTTGATAATCTGTTGTGTTTAGCACTATGAGTTTTGAAATTTTACCACTTATGACACTTGCACCCAAACAATTAAAATATAAAAATAGGGACCATCAAAACGGCATTTAGTTTTTATTTAGTATTGCTATTTTAAAATAAGCTTTTTCACATAACAGATGTTTACATGCACACCACACCACACCACACCACAAGACAAGACAAAACAATAACTGAAAACAAAAGACCAGGTTCAGATTTCATATGCATGACACGTGACAAGTTTCTTGAGCATCAATGAATGTTTGCACCTTCTGTAATATATTTGTTGTTGGAAAGTGTTGGAAAGGGTTAGTAAAGTATAAGGTGGGCAGTTTAACTTTCACAAACATAAACAGTTATTGATCAACACAAGGGTTAATCAATCCAGATAGATAGATAAATAGATAGTGAGAATAAAATAAAGAACAAAATAAAATAAAGTCAATCCAGAAAGATTAATTCAGACAGATCAAACACCAAATGTCTTTTTCTATTTTATTTTTGCAGGAAGATCATCTGACATACAAAATATTTTTTAGGGAGAAGACAAATAAACAGGGTGGTAAAAGGATAAGCAGATAAGCAACAGCACAACACTGCTTTCACAGTCAGAAATATAAAGCCAAAATGAAATCAGAATGAATTATTTTATAAACTTATAAAATAACATGAAGCTAACTATAATGTGATTTCCATTACAATAGATATAGATTTTTTCAAAATTACTTATTTAAGCTATACCTGCTAACTGGCTGAATCAAGTGTGTGTAGCTGAAATATGTGAGGGGAAACAGTGTTAAATCGTTACAGTGACTGTATATTCTGAGAGAGACTAGGGAGTCAGAGAAACTGTCTTATCAACATGAGCTTTGCCTGCCTAAGGCTGGGAGGATACACATAGCAAAAGGCACCTTTACCCAGCCTTTTAAGTCATACCCTCCAGCAGCTTTCCTCCAACTAACTTTGTCATTCTGTATTGGCCTGATCTGATGAGAAGAACTTGTTGAAAATGTCTATCTCTTATACAAGACACCTTGGACAGCCCGAGGGTGGGTAAATTAACAAAAAATTTCTTTTTTGGGTGAACTATTCTTTTAAGTGGACAAGAAAACATATGTTTGCAATAACCGGATCTGGGAACACTGCAACTCAAACTCTCTTAAACACTGTTCACACTGCCGTTGTCACTGGCTCTCACTCTAGAATGTGAATAGTGCACATAGAATAGAGCCTTGAACATTTATACAAAAACACATAACTTTCACCTGCCAAAAAACATACATATACATGATGTAACTGTTCCTCTAGCTATTCACTAGAGGAGGTGAATGATAGACTATATCATACAATTAGTTGCAT
>JAZGTJ010011881.1:0-16434 GCA_036877575.1 Botia almorhae
TGAGTCACAAATAAGATGTTGTGGTCTTTTCTGTGTTGCTCTGTCAGTTTGTGTTTAAAAATGTCCATGTGTGTATGCACATGACTATTTTCCTGCCGTTTTAGAGTCTGTGTGTTTGCACACTTTCTCTAGGGACTTAGTCCCTCTATAAATATCACAGAAGGGAAGAGTTTACTTCCCCCGGCTAGACTTTGCGCTAACGTGCTGTGAATCCGTCAAAAAGGCGTACATTTCTTCGTACATGTTTTTGGCGCATTACTTGAATGAGGAGCTCTTTAAGTATGTATGTTTTTGTGCACATGCATTCAAATAATTGAGTGTTTGTCATTGTGTTTATGTTTTCTGCGTGCATGTTTGTGTGTGTTGTACTCC
Source organism: Botia almorhae (assembly GCA_036877575.1). NCBI lineage: Eukaryota > Metazoa > Chordata > Actinopteri > Cypriniformes > Botiidae > Botia > Botia almorhae. The sequence goes on from JAZGTJ010011881.1 coordinate 373, forward strand.
CTGAGAATTAATCAGAGCAGTTTCCCCCTGTGATGGTTTTGGCATGTTACTAATGGCCATCTATCAAAACTCAGAACTGGGACTACTGACTCCTCACTGATTTATCAGCTACTGTTACTTCATGCCAGTATACGTGAAAGAAAGTTCTTGCATGCGTTTCAGTACTTAAATGCTGTCTTTTAAATGGAGCACAAAGGAAACACACTGTGTATAAAAAAAACAGTAGAGATCTGAACAGCAGTCTTGTGCTTTTTGGATTGTTCTCCTGAGACAAGACTAGTAATTTTTAGAAGAGATCTCAGCAATGTCATAAACTGTGCATGGTTTTACAATTCTCATGAAATACATCTAAAATTTAGTTATTTTGGCCTATGCAATCCGTATATCATTTAGTGACTACTGTACTCACATTAAGTGTAGAAGTGTCAATAGACAGTGCCTAATTGGCCACCTCTGTACTCTTACTCTTAAGTCATTTAAGGAAAAAATCTGAGACAAAGTTTTGAATTAAAATAAAGCTGAAATAAAACAACCTCATAGCAATAAAATGTTCCTCTGAGCCTGATATTGTGTCTGTGCCTTGTAACATGCTTGCTGCTGTCTCTGCTCTGTGTGAATGTGTGGATTATTTAGGCATGGGGACATTTCTCAAGTTCTACATGACTAAGTTTGGGTGTTTAGCTACTTCTGCCAGGTGTCACGTATGTTTTTCTATTTGTGTGTTTGTGATGATCGCATTAAGAATGAGACCCATTATATGGTGCAATTTGTCAGTCTTGGTTTACATGCATCTTGAGATATGTTATGCATGTTATTTTATGCTTGGAAACACCTCTATTCTACTATTTTTCTATGCTGCATGTAAATAAAGCTAATTGCACCATTTTAATTCATTCAATTTAAAAAAATTTCAATTCAAATTCAATTCATTCATGATTGCTTGCTCATATGGTTCCTGTATACCCAACTTGCTTATATAAGTTAATATATGTGGCCAGAACAACCAGATGCATTTACACTTGAATAAGTTTGTCTTGTTCTTCTGATCTGTTTAAGAGCAATCGGATTACTATCTGTCTTGCATTTACCGTCTGTTTGCATTTACATTCTGATTCTGATGTTTTTATACGATAGCTATAAGATCAGTAAAAATGCGTGAAATGACTAGTGTAAATAAACCTTTTAACCAAAGCTAAATTTCAATATTTTGTTAACATGACCACTGACCTGCTTCTAAGATCATACACCATGGCCTATACCTCTTGTGTCATATAGTACATGGATCCAGTTTGAGACCATTTGCCACTGACGTCACATTGCAGGACTTCAAAACTTTGATCCTCTTGTCTTTAATCTTGAGATATCAGAGTAAATTAATGTAAATGGACGCATAGAGGCCACCAGCTGCACCATATTGCTGTAATAACCCATTTAAACAGGGTAAACGTTTACGTCACATGATACCTCTTAATGCTGTTGATGTTTTCATCTCAGGTCTATTTTAATCTAAATGGAACAACAAAGATGTAACATAAATAGCATGTGTTATAGAGCACTGATGGCTCTCAACCTTTTTGACTCTAAAGATCACATTTCCAGTCCTGGATGGGCAGTGTTACGGAGGAGACTTATGCTCCGCTTCCTCCGTGCCACCAGAGGGAACCGTCACCTGAATACTAATTCAGTTTCGGATTCCATTTCCCATAAGCCCCATACCTGGGACTGATGAACATCCTGTTTGGTGCACCTGAACCTCATCAGTCAGTCTATTTAAACTCATCTCTCTATATGACTTGTAAAGTGTTGTTTTGCCACGGCAACATGACTGAGCAGTTTTCCATTGCATTTGTTTATTCTGTGTATGACCCGTGAAATTATTTTCTTGTTGTTTGCTGCCTGCCTTGATTACCATTTTGGATATCGATACTGATTATTTGCTGCCGGCCTGATCTCTGCCTGTTCAATGTTTTTGCCTAGTCTATCCCCTATTGCTCAGTTTGCCAGAGTTTTGACCACAATTAAACAAACTGCAAATGGATCTGCTTCAGCCTCTTTGTTACGCAGAGAGTAGCCTATGAGATGGTGAGATGGTTGGCTTGAAAAACTGGGACAAAAACAACAACAAAAGACACTCCTTTAATTCGGTGGGGAATAAAACACGCAGTAGTGGGATGTAAAAACCAACCCTGGAGTGAAAATACGGTGCTGTCTAATATGCTGTCAGCTTGTTGTAGCCCTGCAGCATTGTATTAAGTGTTTTAAATCATTTTTAATTGTTAGATTATTTTATAATATAATCTTGTTAGTCATCTTGTGACCCCTTAGAAGTTTGCTGAGGCCTAGCGGGCCTCTGGTTAAGAACCCTTATGCTGGGTTTGTTTACATAGTGGCTGTGATACCCCATAGGCTTTATTTTCATAATGTCTACAACTGTCTTCTCAGCCTAACACTCCTGTGACCCTCGTAAAGCTGTCCTTACCAGTTTGATGGGTCCTGTGTGCCTTTTGTGTTATAGCAGGGAAAATGACCGTAAACATGTCACACTGAGATACTGCAATACTTGTGCGTGCATTCACTACATGCTTGTGTGTTTGTGTGTGTGATTCTTAAATTAGCCGTGGAGAATCATTTTTTCCCACTGCGCGTTCTGCCCATTTGCATGAGCGCCTATGTGAAAAGACTAAAAAGAATGAAATGAAGCATGTGTTTATACAGCCCGTGTATCTGTTTCACCTGGCTAAGCATTGTGGGGCTGCACTAACCTGATAATACCTTAGTCAACATGCCGCAATGGCTTTGAGAGGCAGGAGAGTGTTGGAGTTTAAGGTGCTTACCATTCATAGAGGCAGCTACATGTCTAGCTATCAAATACGAAGTCTGTTAAAAGTTTTTAATTAGGTCGTTTTTTTCCTCGTGGGTTCTCACATACTCTTACAGGAAATAGGGAAATGTGGGGTCACACTCTGGAAGTAGTTTGGGGAATTTAAATTCAGCAAGCTAGACATGATAATGCAGGCTTTCTTATTTATTTTATCGCATACTAAAAATCGCAAGAAGACCTGATAAAAATGATTGGCTGTAAGTCGAATTAACTTTGACTTTTAAATGTACTCTTTTGATGAACTGTTTTTACAGTTTTTAAGTGGTTTAAATATACGTTCTATATTGTTAACTAAACTAGAAATTAACTAAACTAAATCAGAAAGTGTAAAGACTTGGTCCTGTCCTGTGTGTGTGGGGACATGGTACATAAGCTCTTGCCCCTGAATATTTACACACCTACCACACACACACACATACGCACAATACTTTGTTTTAAACTTGGTGATAGGTGATAACAGATTTTGTACATCTAAACTGGACATGTCTAAGCTAACCTTGAACACCAAGTTATTCTGAATTATTTAAACCTGCGCAATCACGGATGGGTAAACACAATGTGTTGCTGAGCGAACTGAACAGCAGTACCGTCATGCTCGTTTTCAGCTTTGTTTACCTTAGAGAATTCAGAGGCCTGCTGCACGAGCCTGTTGAGTGCTGCATGAAGCTGAGTTTCAGAGTGAGTTTTGAGCTAACCAAACTTAACAAATCCAAGTTCTGTGGTCTCAAAAAGTTTGCTATTAACTTTCTCTGTCAACTAGTTCGAGATTCAGCTGGAGCTGGTGGTCAGATAAGTGTGTAGCAAACAGCCAATCTTGTGAAATATGGAGAGAGAAATTACTTATTACTAAAATGATAAAGTAATGATTATAAAAAATAATGCAGAATTAAATGCATTTAAACAGCAAAACACAGTGGCTAGTCTTATGAACAGGTAAGTGGAATACCTTTTGCTGCTTTTTTATTAGGCAATGTGAAATGGAAGCAGAAAAATAGGCTGGTTTTAGCTGGTTAAACCGGTTTAGCTGGCTGCTGTTAGAGGGGTTTTCGCCACTTTTTCAATTGGTCTTAGCTGGTAAGGCTGGAAAACCAGCTGATCTACCAGACAAAACAAGCCTGGCCAACTTAAATAAATTAATAATGTTGCTTTGCAAACAACTTGCAGTTTAATGATTCAGCCACTAGAGGCCTAAATGATAAACATATGCCATGTTGCTCACAGCTGACAGCAGGTCACTACCATGGTAATAAACACCATTATCCACCTTTTTAAATGCAAAAAAGAGTTTGCTTAAACTAAGCTTAAATTTGATGATGAAACATGTTAGTGTTCAGAGTATCATAACTCAACATGTTAATCAATTAATGTTGATATTTACTTATGATGTTTGTTTATTTAATATTTGTGTGTTTATATGCTGTGACACAATGCAGATGTGATTGTGTCACAGTAATTTCATGTATTATTAATTTTTACATGAAATTAATTACATGAAATATTATTATTAAGAAACATTGCACATATAATTATCTGCTCTTTACCCTTTGATCTCTCTGAAAAAGTGTGCACGATTGCGGACGTGTTACTAAAGTCTTAAATGTGTTTTATCCTGCTGAGAAATATGTATTTTTAATGCATGTATTCCTCCCATGTGTTCTTCCCCTGTCTCCTTTCATTCTGCTCAGGAATAAGCAACATCAATCACATTTGCATTACAAATGTAATATCTGAGGAAAGAGTTGATCTGATTACTGACTTCACAGCAGAAGGATTTATGTTGCTTCCCTTGGCAAAGCAGTTTTTGGTGATTTTACATATCTAATTTCTTACATTTATGAGGGACATGAATAATATAAACTGTCAACATTTGCACAAGCTCAAAATGTCATGGCAGAAGAATTCATCACAAACAAGTCCCTCAGTTTCCAAGAGACGTGACCACATTTTATTTTTCTTCACCTTCCGTTCTTAACTATGAGTCGTATTTAAAATTCAAGCAAAACATTTTCTGCCTTTGTTTGTCTACCACCATATTTTACTCATTATTGGCCTCGCAGGTGACGGATGTAGTTTTATAAGGTTAAACGAACAATTCATCGAAACATTTAGTCATTATTTATTTGTCTGCATGACTTTCTAAACCCATGTGACTTGATTTCCTGCTTTCTTTTCTATTCAGGTTAATCCCCATGGTGATTGATTCATTTTTTAAAAGGATGCAGAAGCATCATAAAAGTAATATAAATACAGTCCACATGACCCCTGTGTTAAATTCCAGCTCTTCTGAAGTTATTCACTTCACTTGTGTGAAGATCAAAATATAAGCTCTAGTTATCTGTTAACCACAGCGGCAGATCACTGAGTCACAGAGTGGAATTGGAGAACCAGCAATAATAACTGATATGGAGAGAAACATAATTTAACGAATCAGAGATAAATGTTTCATCTTTGTATTGTGAAAGACACCACATAACATGTGTTTTTTGTTTCTTATGTTTTGCGACAAAAAAGCAGATTGTCAGTCATCCAATCTAACAAAAACTACCCAAGACCAAACAGTTTTAGATAACACAATGCTATATTTATGAGGTTGAATTGCTTTATTGTATTCATTTGTTTCAAGCACAACAAACTTTTCTTCACAGCTATTAGATTTATGACCATCACCTGATAAATGTAACGACACTTAAAAAACAACAATTAATAAAAACCATAATTGGCTTTTGTCCATGCTAAGAACAATGAAAAAATACAGATCCAAGGTCGGCAAAGACATTACCAAATCTGAAATTCACATTTATTTTAATCTCCATACACTTATCTTATACAGAACCACAAACCTGTTGTTTCTAATCATTAATGAATTACATTGAGATCATTCAAATCATTGGTGAATGGAACTATAAGAATCACCCTGAGTTATTACTTCATCATCCGCCTCAGTCTTCATTTTATTAGATTTACGGAAAGGATCTCCTCTCACCATCCTTTAGTCATTCTGTTGAATTGCAGAGCTAAGCGTTTCCAAAAAACCCCAAAAGTGCTCCAAGCAGCCCATCATGGGCTACAGAACATTTATCATCCCTGCAAAACGCTGTCAGTGAAGTTAATGGAAGTGCTAAAGTAATCTGTTAGAAAACTTATAGATAGTGTCCTCAATCTCATAATGTTCAGTCAGATCTCAAGCCCCTGAAAACCTGCTAAAATGTTTAACTCAGGCTGTACATTTTGAAGGGGCACCAACATGATGCCTGAGAAGGCTGGACTGTTGCAGGAACACCAGTAACTCTGTCTAGGGAAAACTGCTTTGTTCCTGCACTGTTATGTTTCAGATGTAGCAGTTGCTCTGTATAAAATTATATTCACACACCATGTAGACCAGAAACATTTTTTATATAAATTTTATTGAATCTAAAATGGCAAATTATTTATTGACTATGTTTACTTAACCTTTATCTTAAGTTTGCGACACGTATTGTTGCTTGTTTAGACCGATTGATTTTTGTCAGGCATTGTCGGGTGGTTTTTTATTGTTTTAGAAGTATATCCAAAATGAGATTACTCCTCATGTTCTAAAGCCATTTTAATAGGATGAAAACCATATATAAATTGACTGCTTGACCTTTCGTATTCTTATGAAAACTGCTTATTTCAATTGGATAACATACTTCAAATGTTTTCATGAAGAATGTTCTTTGTGGGTCTCAGAGATCCAGATATAAGACAGAAATAAATAATAGATTCTCTGAGTAGTGCTCAGGCTATAGAGGCACACTCTTGCTGGTTGTTTATGTTGTGTTGACTGGTGTTCACATACCTAGTATAGGTTTGACTCCCAGGGAACACATGAATTGATAAACCGTATACATTGAAAAAGTATAAAAAGTTTGTCCAATCTCTAAACTGACCTTCAATGTCTCTTTGGAAATTGAGTGCTCTGAAAGCATATTTACTGTACTCTAAATCAGCCAGGTCACTGAGTCTGAACAATAGAAAACTTTAAATCAAACAAAAACAGAGTAACTTCAAAATAAAAGATGACAAAAGCCATCCCAACTCCGTGTCTTTAAATTTTAGTTTAATCCATGCGCTTCTCAGAAGACAATTAGCTTGCGTCAGTGCAAAAAAACAAGTTCTTGTCAGTTTTGCTATATTAACATCCTCATTCTGTAAAAGCTATAAGCTATGTCATTTATGTGAAAGAAATTTGTGCTTTTGCATCAGCTTTAAAATGTAACATATTGACTAAAAAAGATTCTTGATGCATATCTTGCCAAGCTTAAACCTCTTGAAGTGAGAGTGATGGTTCACCCTTTATAATCTGCAGAGAGGATGAGAAGGAGCGAATATGATATGATGGCTCTGTCAATGCTCACATACAGTAATGATGGAGTCTGTAGACTGATGACTAATACCAGTGCCACTGTTTCTCTGTGAGACACTGTGCTGGTTGGCCCTGCAGTCCTGGGTTGTCTGACGTATATAAAGAGGAAAAGTGAAAGTAATTGGAAGAGACTCAGCTGCAGTCGTCATTACACTGACTGAACTGATTACATGTAGTCACATGCATTTTATCTAACAGATTTTCTTTTGCCGTTTTTATGTTTCTCTTCTAAGTCTTCACATAAACCAGTGTTTAGGGATGCCATGATGCAAGACACAGAATTTTAAATATTAGTTGTCTGTTATTGGTCTTACGGTAACTGCTTGTCTTTATTAATATCCAAGGCTTTGCCATTATTAGCTCTGACTAATAGTTCATAATATTCCTCCAGATATTTCTGGAAATATTGTGGGAGTTGAGTTAGCAGAATGTTGCCATATTATTATTAATATGCTTATGGCATATTATTGCCATAAGCATTTCTTTAAGGTAATCTGAAACAGTGGGTGGAGTAATGCATTATATATGAAATAATAGCATAAATTCTTTGCCACAGACAAGCTTTGCACAGGAAAATTACCTGAAAGATTTTTTTCCAGTATTGATCACAACTTTATTATGTTATGTTTAAAAACAGAGGTTAGATTTTATACAGGTGTAGCACTTTTTACAGCCTACTAAACCAGTGGTTGCCAAGCTTATTTAATGTACTCAGACTATAAACACATACCTGAGACCACTTTGAGAATATAAACATACAGTACATGTTTCTAAGTACAAATTGCTGTCTGTATAACATTAATATTATAAACCAGTGCATTCTGCATTCTATGCCTACATTAGCTAACACATCCTTTTTTGACATGACTGCGCTTAAAAAAAGTTATGGTGTTTTTCCATTAAAAAACAAAACTTATTGGAAATAAACATGTTTTTTTGTTGCTTGTGAAGCCAGTCATGATGAGGTCATGTGACAGCACTGCTGCATTCTGCTGTTTCACGTACTACTTAAAACAAACATCAGTATTGTAGTACACGGTGTACACTATGCAGCATTCAGGTGGTACATTATCATTCTGTCCTGAACATGGGGGAAAAAAACAAGGGAAAAGCCTCGGGCAGCATCCTTTTGAACTGCTGCAAGCGGCAGCATCACCAGGTCAAAGGTCATCACTGCACCAGCTCTGCATGTAATATATGTCCTCTATGACGTAAGCCCACATCTCTGGGTCTGAATGTGAGCTCCTGATATTTTACTCCCTCAGAGCGTGTTATCATGTAATTTGAACCCAACTGACATAATTCCAAACATCCAGCGGGCAGCCGCGATGAGATAAAGATTCTCCATAATTCCATAATAACATTCATGACATTGATGAATGCCATTAGTGTCCCTGAAAACAGCCTGTGAAAACAGGAGATATTGCATAAGATTGCGCAACAGAAGTTTTTCCCATTCTGATGAATTACAATTTTACATAATTTACTGTACTGTCATATTTTATTTCCTTTTATCCTGTTTCTTTCTCTTAATAATTATAGGGTACACAAACCCCCCTTAGTGGCTAAATGCCAGAGATCACAATATTTCATGTATAATATATCAATCAGCAGCAACATTATTCATATATGTTTGGTTTGATTTGCCTTAGTGCTTGTGAGAGAACCCTGCATTAAACTCCCAGCGGGGTTTCCTTCTGCCCAGCTGGATATTTATATCGCACGGCTGCCATGTTTTATGGCCGTCAGTAATTAACCTAATATAGCCGCTGTTCATATTTCATGTGAAGCCTTGTTTGATCTACGCTTGTAAAACATCAAAATTACGTGATTAAAACAAAAGCATGTTTATGTTTTTGAAGTTGAACAGTAGTAATTAGTAACCAGAGAATGTTAATGATTACAATTAGATTAGCATTAGCATCATCAATTACCTGAGTCACTTTAGACTCCAGCCTAATATGCAGAGACAATAATGAGTAAGCCATTTGTGTGATGATTTCCCTGAAAGGTGTAAAATTGTAGCCTTGTGGTGCTACCTTGTTTGTTTGAGCTAAGGAGGCGTATACACAGAGAAAGCTTAATTGGTAAAGCATTGCGTTAGCAAATTAAAGGTTCTGGGTTTTCCCAGGGAACAGGTACTGAAATGTATACCTTGAATGCACTGTAAGTTTCTCTGGATAAAATATTCCTCCATATGCTTAAAATGTAAATGTAATGCTAATTATTAACATTTCCATTCATCTCAATCAGAGCTGACTGGGCGGGGCTATTTGTTGTTTTAATCAATGGCAGACAGAGAAATTGTATACTTCATCTTTAACATTTTCTAGCGTTGCAGATTTATAGCAATTAAAGCCCTAAGCTGTATATAGGGATCACTGATTTGGTTTATTAGCTGTATTTACCAGCTGGTATAATCTCTATCTTCCTTACTTCAGTGGCTTTACGCTTGTTTATGATAGAGCCCTTAATCAACCTTTTCATTAACCTCAGATAGACTCAGATCTGTGTGGGAGACTTCAAACAGGCTTGGACCCGTTGGAGATGAAAATTAGCAGCATCAATCAGAAGAAGACAGGTTATGGTTGCAAATCTGTGCGTGTAGCCGAAAGACAGAGCATCATATTAAACAGCAGAGGGCATGCAGTCCGTTTAGCTAACGATATTTGCAACATCAAAGATTTCCACTTTTGATTAACTTCTTATTTCATCAACTTCAGCCTGTTGGGATTGCAGTGCAGTCAAAACATTGCTTCTAGCGTGTACTTTTCTTCTCATGAATTTCCAATGAAATTTTGAAGGAAAAAACCTAAAACAGAACTAGCTGGTCTTCTAAGCCGGTCAGAGAAAAGGGGGCGTTTCCTATTGTGTTTTGCTGTTTGTCTGTGATTAGTGAATTGCAGGTGGCCAGTCAACCAGCTTGCACAAACGGCCGGGAGGCTAATTGTTTTCCTCTGCCCCCTGATGACCATGCATTGTATCTGCTTGTGCATTTGCATTTCCTTTGGTTTCAACTGTGAATCTTCTCATTATAGGAAATCCAGTCACTGTTGGTAATTACAGTGTGCTAAAACATTTTTACTAAATCTATTGAACAAGGTGGCATATTTTAAATAGAAGACTGAAGGAAGATGTTGAACATTGAGCATTCAAAGAAATAATTTATACAAAGTATATAGCAAGCTTATATTTACAAAATCACAGCATTGTAAAACTAAATGACTCTGAGAAAAGGTATGCATCTCTAAAACTTTAAAACTATAAATAATAAAATACTTTTAAACTATGACCTTAAGTCAGTATACAGTGAATAAAAACAAAACAAAAATGGAAAGTATAATAACCCTCGTGTCGTAAATACATTGTGTTTACAGGTTTGCATTTAAAATATATAAATAAAATACAACATCTTAAAATAATACAAAGCATTTGTCTAAACATGAAGGGGAGTGCATTAATCTGGCTCAAATACTCAGTTTCCGGTATCTGTATTTTCACTAAAGAGATTAAAAACTTTGAAAAGTTTGTTTGGTCTCCCTCCAGGCATCTTCAAGATAAATACATTTGAATCAGCTTAAGACTCAGAGCAGAAAACAAACAGTGTCAGAGGAGGGCTATTGAAGTAGCTGAAAGTCTGTTGAGAAGAACTGTTATTTGCTGTATAAAAAAGTCCAGTTTTTTTCTTTTAGTTTTTTCTTTCTGCCAGACCATCAGTTGTGACCTCTATCATGGGTGAAGATAATGTGTTACAACATGAGTTGTGCTCTGTGTGGTTTTTGCTTTGTTATTTTATGATCTATTTGAATGCTAAATACTGAATGAAAGTAGGCTTAAAGTACCAAATTTTGTGTTTAGTTTGTTTTCTGAATCAAGCTTAATGTCAAATGTGAATCATTGTATGTCATGTATGAGTCAATTTAACCTAGTTACCTATCAATACTGACTTCAATAAGCTTTAAAGAAGTTACTTTTAGCCAAATTTCAAGCTACTAATAGAAACACACTACAAGCTATATAACTATACTGACAAGAAACATTGCATGAAAACACCTTAATTTATATAAAATAATAAAAAAGCAGCTTTTGAGTAAATTCTGGTTTGTATTATGATTGTATTGGTAATATTATAATATTACTTTGTGTATTTCTACAAAACAGTGCAGGTGTCCATCTAGGGATTCTAAGGGACTTCCTTGTTTTAACTGGTATATTTTATTCATTAAAATTAATTTCCCAACAAACTGATTCAGACATTTGGCTGTAAAGCTGTGTGCTTAATACAATGTCACAGTATAGTTAGGTGGAGTTTTGTACCCTATACTGCGACTTATCTGAAAAAGTCTGTTGTTATAAATTAATCTGAAAAATGTAGTTCAGCTTGTACTGTTGCTGCTTCTAGTTACTTCGTAACATTGAATATTATGCAATGCACTCTGGACCAAACAAGAAATCTGCGAGCATATATCAGAGTCAACAGTCCAGCTCTCACAGCTGACGGGCTGAAGCAGCAGAGAGGAATGTAAAGTGCAGGTGAGGATCAGCACACTGGAGTCTCAAACAAACAGAGGGAGCAAGCCTCCTGATAATCCACTGCAGTTACTCACAATGAATCTGAGTCTGTATAAATCACTTAGGCTGGAGCATTTGTAGCGCCAGTTTAACCTGTAAGCTGTGTATCTTTTTTATACCTTTCTCAAAGGAACTAACTGAGGCCCTGAGCACAAACTTCATCCATCTGTTCGTTTTCAACCGGCATTTTATCTGCCAGCTTTTTCATCACCCTTTTAATCAAAGGCTGATTGTCCATAAATTCAGTTTCTCTCTTTCCCTCCTCCCTCTCTCACTCGCTTACTTTCTGTCCATCTGTTACATTAATCCTCATCCAATCACTACTCCTTTAACAGAATACTCCAATACTCGCGCTTGTTTGCAGTGCTATGTGATTTCTCTGTTGTTGTTACATCCATCTTATCTCTTTGGCATTGATGTCCTAATTTACTTTCCCAACCCTTTTTCATCACGGTTACCCCTTTTCCTTCTCCGTTTATCTCACTAAGTACATGTAGTCTCTGCTTTCCATTTAGTTTCACTTTGAGATAAAAGCGTGTTTGCAGCTGAATGCAGTGAGTCCTGGAGCAACTTCCTAATAGGCTACAGTATTCAGGCTACAGCATTTCCTGAAGGTTATCAAGAGTTATAATGCATCTGTGTATTGCCACTTTATTCAAAATGAAGCTCACTGTGTAAGATTAGACTGTATTTTGGCTGGGTGCTTATCTGAACACTCGCTAAACACTGCTTTTCGGGTTCCTGAAAGTGACACGTGCCAAAATTATGCGTCTGAAAAAGGTTGATTTAAAACAAACATGTAACACTATTTCCACACCCTAGTTAACAGTTGATCTTAAAGTTGCACCCAAAAGGTCAGACAAGGTCTAAATCAATAAATAAAATCTGGTGTTTGATTTCACCCTTGTTTCTTGACTCTTTATTTTACATTTACACATTTGGCAGACGCTTTTATCCAAAGCAATTTACATTGCTTTTGACCATAGGTTGTTTCTGAGTATGTGCAATCCCTGGGATCGAACCCCTGACCTTGGCATTGTTAACACTATGCTCTAGCCACTGAGCTACAGGAAAGTTTTTTGGCCTTTATTTAGGCCACCCTGACAGCTAGAGTAGTCTATGCTAACATCTCTGTTTTAACCCTTGAGGCTTTAACAGAAATGGTTTTGCTCTTTTTTTGTTTTAACGCTGTTTTATCAGTACACCTCATGTGTAGTTTCAGATGTAACTCCGTTTCCATATATCCCACAATTCCACTTTATCTGTATTGCTGAACCCTGTCCGCCGCCAGCTATATGATCCAACAAGGGATGCTTTATTGACTGCTGCCTGCATCCCTCCAGCTGTCTTGAAATCGACTACAGTTATTTTTAGGATGGACTTCAAAGACTACAATTTAATCATTATCTACCCCAGTTGTTGTATTGACTAGTTGTTTACATTGATTACTGTGTCACTCATTATCTTAATAACAATGTAAATGCTGTTTTGTTTACTGTTTATAGTGCTTTCCTAATGCACATTGTTTTAAAACAGCTTTACAGAAAAATATAGCAGTACTGGTGTCTTAGTTTCATAATGTCTTAATTTATTAAATTCCATTTGGAGTAATATTAGGAAAACAATATGCCTTAATATTTATGTCTGTAGACTCTCAGTAAGTGCCAAAAAGTGCAATATTGTAATAAACCAATATTGCACATTATGTAGCTAAATATGACCTGTATACATTTACCTCAATATGGACTGTCCTTGCTGTACACTAATATCTTTGGTATGTTTTGTCTCCTGATCACTAAAGGAATTAGAAGGAGTAGAAAGAGTGTTTTCTTTAAAGCTGCTGTTAAAGAACGTTTACCCTTAAAAGGTGTTACCAGATTCTAGCAGTAATAGACCTATGTGGAATTAATCAAACCAGACAGATTTAAAACTTAATATTTAAGCTTTAAAAGCATCTTTGTTCATTTTTCTCATTGCCCAAGACTCACATTATTATAATGTGGGACTTTTATGTAAATATGCATCTGATATTTTATCACTGACCTAGATTTGTAAGTAGGTCCACAAGTGGATATAGCATTTCCAATTTGTAGTTGTTGAAGTGCATTTGTTTTTGAGTACACTTGAGTACACAGTAAGTACTCCTTAACCTAAAGCGTAGATGAGGACCTATTCAACTGTTTGATGGTTTCCATAATAATTATTAGCGATGTCTATAGCTATAGCCTTGTACTTAGGTCTCCAGAATACCTGAAGTTAATCAATGCAGAAAAATCTTAAGGATTAGCTGTGTTTTAGAACATTGTAGCTACAACAATGTTTCATTACTTAACATTAGTCAATGCATTATCTACCATGAACTAATAAATAATATTTTGATTAGCATTACCTAATTAACCTTAATTAATGTTAGTCCAGGCATATACAACTGTCTATTCGTGTTGTTAACAGATACAACTTCTGTTTATGAAATGCATAAATGTTGAAACTAATATTAATTTAGAATAACAAATGCTGTGAATATTGTTAAATGTTAGTTTACCAATGCCGACAAATGGAACTTTATTGGAAACTTCTTACATTATTTTAGTGTGAAGGGGCTATGCTGAACATGATAGCTGTTTTGTTGCTGGACTACCAGCTGAGCCAGATCCCCACTAAATAGAAACCAGCTACTGTTTTTCAAAACACAGTAATCACCAAGCTAGGTTTATAGCTGGATCTTCCAAAATGATAACAGGAAGTGTTTTTAATACTTTCTCCTTTAATTGTTTTCTGTTCCAGTGGATGGAGTGTTGAGGATCACAGGATGTTTGAAGTCAGAGAGATATAATCTCCCACATGTAATACTGCTGAAACGGTAGTCAGCTGCTTCTCCGCTAACGTGTGGATGTGGAAGTAGGACAAACAAACTTTAGGGCATGAAAGTCTTTTCTGTTAGGGGAGTAAATCATGCTCCTCCATCGTGACTGTTTATCCTTTATTTCGGTGTCCCTCACTTGCAACCTTGTCTCTATTTTTGAAATAAAGCCTTATTAACACTATTTATTTGCCTGCCGTTGAAACAAAACCCAAACATCCGTCAAACAGCCTGTAGTCCCATATGTTAGGTTTTAGATGTTTCAAAACTCGGAATTGTCTCATCTCCTACTTGATAATAATTAATGAAACGGCACTCCTCAACTTGAGGTAGAAGTGTCATTTGTCATCATTTCCAATAGGGAGGTGACTAATTTATTATTTTTATATTGTTTTCAAGTAATGTAATATTTTAATGCAACTGCAAACATTCTTTTTTGTTGTGTTTTTTTATTGACAGGATCACCATAAGTTCAGAGGTGGGAAAGTTTTCCCACCTTCAACTTTGTCTGGAATGCTGCATTTTTCTGTCACAGCGCTTCTCCCTTATAACAGGAAATGGGAGTGAGTGAATGTGGGAATGTGTGGGCGGATGTTGGATGGAGTTTCCTGAGTCCTGCCATCTTCAGGCAAAGCCTAATATCCTAGCAATACTTCTATCAAGGGTTTTGATAACATAATCATGTAAACCTTTGTGCATTTGCATAATTAACTCGGATGACAGTCTCTCCTATGAAAAAGTTCCACAAAGGACTAGCCCCCGATGTTGTTAATCTTTACAAAGAGAGCCCTTTTTTTCCACATTTTTGTTTTTGACTGAATAAATGAGAATGTGTCATAATGGGGATAATGGATTTTGATGAAAGGATTAGAGCCCCCTTTGAATAAGCACCTATATCCCACACATTCATTAGTGCATTGTGTGAAATAATTTTCAGACAGCAGCAGAATAAAGGTGACTGTTTGGAGCATTTGGTAGAACAAACATAATCCAAGTGCGTGGTCGATGTGTCGTTGTTGTCAAAAGCTGAGAGAAACTGAGGAATATAAAAAAAACAGTGCTGAAAGGATGGAGAGAGGCCTCCTACAATAATCTTCAATGTAGTTACGTAACTTAACCTGTGAGGGTGTGATTTAATATTGTATTGCACTACAGTGGCCTTTAACTTAGAAAAAACATTGCCGTCCTATTTTGCTCTATTGGGAATAGCTATTAGATGTACTGCGGAGTTTAATGAAAGACTATTCCACTGTTAGCTATTCAGGGCGGGTTATTGAGAAAAGTATTATAATATCAGAAATAATGGCTTTAGTACTAGATGTACTGTAAAGTTTTATCATCTGGTTTAGCATTTATTAAATCTAG
>JAZGTJ010011882.1:0-16434 GCA_036877575.1 Botia almorhae
TTAGTTAAGCAAATGTTCAACTGTTTTTAATCAGTTACAGCAACTCGAGACCAGTAGAGATTACAAAGAGTAAGTTGAAATGACCTGTGCAGCCACATCGATTAAACTTACAGAGGTTATAGAGGTTACAGAGGTTATACAGAGGTTTACAGGGGTTATAGAGGTTACAGAGGTTATACAGAGGTTATACAGAGGTTACAGAGGTTATACAGGGGTTACAGAGGTTATACAGGGGTTATAGAGGTTATCGAGGTTATACAGAGGTTATACAGGGGTTATAGAGGTTATAGAGGTTATACAGGGGTTATAGAGGTTACAGAGGTTATACAGAGGTTATACAGGGGTTATAGAGGTTATCGAGGTTATACAGAGGTTATACAGGGGTTATAGAGGTTATAGAGGTTATACAGTAGTAATAGAGGTTACAGAGGTTATACAGGGGTTATAGAGGTTATCGAGGTTATACAGAGGTTATACATCGGTTATAGAGGTTACAGAGGTTATACAGAGGTTACAGAGGTTATTTAGGGGTTATAGAGGTTACAGAGGTTATACAGAGGTTATACACAGGTTATAGAGGTTATACAGGGGTTATAGAGGTT
Organism: Botia almorhae; assembly: GCA_036877575.1. Lineage (NCBI taxonomy): Eukaryota > Metazoa > Chordata > Actinopteri > Cypriniformes > Botiidae > Botia > Botia almorhae. The sequence goes on from JAZGTJ010011882.1 coordinate 603, forward strand.
ACAGAGGTTATACAGAGGTTACAGAGGTTATACAGAGGTTATACAGGGGTTACAGAGGTTATACAGGGGTTATAGAGGTTATCGAGGTTATACAGAGGTTATACAGGGGTTATAGAGGTTACAGAGGTTATACAGGGGTTATAGAGGTTACAGAGGTTATACAGAGGTTATAGAGGTTATACAGGGGTTATAGAGGTTACAGAGGTTATACAGGGGTTATAGATGTTATACAGAGGTTATACAGAAAAATGTATCAGTCAGAAAGAGCATTAGCTAAAGGTCGCAAAAGCTACATGTAAGTAAGCATTTGCGATTACACAATTGAGACAACAAACGGTTCTTCCTTTCTACATACAGTAATTACATATGTTACATCTGTATGCCAACAATGTGGTTAATTCATATGAATATTTTGTAATGAACCTGATTAAAAAAATGAATCGTTTGTCAACCCCACTTTAGGCCTCCAGTACACTAATATGATATGTTTTCCAAATGTGCGTGTTGCAAAATGTGTGTGTACTCAGACACTTTGATCATCTGTGTTTGAGGCAGGATCATGTTTTCGTCTGAGGGCCGTGTGTATTACTTGGACCTTCACTTGACCTTTTGCACCTCTTTCTCTCTTGCCTTTAGAGATACACACACAGGCAGTATCATAAAAGCATAATGATGCCCGTCATTCCCCTGTAGTCTTCATTTGCTGCTTGTTTTTTTCTCTATTCCCAATGGGTGTGTGCCTTAGAGAGAGCCCGTCGTTAGCAAACAGACCTATTCATAACTCTGTGACCTGTCTCAGGTCATTAACAGAGCCCCTTGTGTCACGCTAACATTAATCTACATGGGCATTTGTTTGGTCACTTCATTTCTGACATACCAATTAACAAATAATAAATTAGGAATATTGTTTATATAGGATCATTTTTAAAAGCAATATAGCTAAAAGCAGATGTAAGCTGAATCTATACACAGTTATGTAAGAAAAATCACAGGTATTTTCTTCTTTAATTTCTCTATGGGTGAGTGTATACAGTGATGAGTGTGCGGGTGTGTGATTTTTAACAACCTCATTGCTTTTGCTTAAAAATATTTGTATGTTTGATTATTTTCTTGTAACTGGTTTTATGAGCTCTGTACCTGATTTCTCTGTAGTGATTTCTCATGATAGCTTCGTTTTAATGCGTCCTACCAAGAAAAATAAATCTTTGCAAAGCTAAATAATAATTAAAAAGATGCTTTAGCATTACGAAAACAAAGCGACTTGCTTGCATATAGTTTTCAATCAGTGCATGATTGGTAATTTGCGGTAGTTCATGGAAGGAGTTTGTCTCATTATATCACAAGTATTACCTTGAAAATAAATAAGTTATGTTGTTAAGTTTTCCTAACTAGTACTATTACACAAACCTATTACACAATAAATCACTAGGAAACAGGGCCGATGATATATCGTCCTCCGCTGAGATGAGGGTCATTGTGAAATTAATATTTCATTATCTCTCATCTCAGGACAGTTTTACACTCCAGAGAGATTATGATAATGGGCAACTGGGACTAATACATACATACTCCCCGCGCAGCCTTATCCCTAATCTACTGTACTTGTGTGTACTTGTGTACTTCATTTACTGCAGTACAGTGGCTTTTGATGTGACAGATGTCAGGCCCCGGGCTGATTAATTATTGTGCATCTTAAAACATTTGAAAGTATCACAAAGTATTACGTTTTGATATATACGCAATTATTTTCCATGAATTTGAAACGATAATTGTCAGACATGGCAAAGTTAAACCAGACAGACAGGTCGTACAAAGCCTTTGCCTTTATTCAGTGGTAAATTCACAAAGAAAGACACAATTATATTGCATCATTATATTGTCTAAATACTCGTGGGAGTGTTCAGCAGATATAAATTGGAATACACTGACACACCGAGTCTTATGTACGGAGCACCTAACAGACAGAACAAGTCGAGTACAGAGGAGCAATCAATTGATATTTGATGTAGGTGTAAGTGTAGGTGCTATATGATTCATATGTTACGCACATCTTTAAATTGAACGTATTAAAGCGTTAAACCAATGACACGAAACGCTTTAAAGTTACAGAATGCATCAATTCATAAACTCACGCCTGGACAATAGCAGTAAATCCACAAATGGGCAGAATACGACGAACTTAAATAAATGTCATGTTGTGAAAAGAGACAATGGGTATTGTTTTCTTACTATATAATCTTAAAAACTATATAAAATCTATATATAATCTTTCCCCACCTTGACCCAATGGCGCAAACTGGCGCACCATGTACAGGTGTTAGATGCCCCGCCCTCTTAACTGCGTCACAATCAAAGGCAACACCCATGGTGACGTTTCAGCGGTTGTTCATTCAATAAGTCTGGGGTTCTCGTGCGTGTCTCATCCAGAGAGATGTTGAAAACTTCAGTCGTATCCGCTGCGCATCTATATTTGGTGTAGACTTCGTGGCACACGCACCGGGGCTGCCGGTTTTACGCACGCCGTACTCAGACAGGGTTCATAACGCACAAAATAAAATCGTTACCTTCTCACGGCGAATTGGCCTCTGTACTCGCAACTGTAGCTGGAACTGAGTCGCTTTCGTGCGTTGCGGGTTAAACAAACAAACAAACAATAACGGAGCGGTCTGTATACGATCCAGGCCTTTAATCCAAGGACGCGTTCGGCTTTCGCCGCTGTTCTGGGTACGACAGGTGATTCGGACCTGAACAACGGGACCTTCCGGCTGTATTTGCCGATGAACAGTCATGGTTAGCCAAAGGACTATTACGTTACCCTAAATTACCATTACTTTACAAAGATGCGCTTTTCGTAAAACGACTTTCATTGGACAGTCTACTTTTAAAGAAATACTACTGGTCCTTCTATCCGCACTGTGTGTTTGAGGTTCACCCAAATCTTTTGACGTCCCTAGCACAGCTGAGGCCTAGCCAAACATTATTAAACAAAGCATTGTGTGTTACATACATCTATAAAAGGGGGACAGTTTTGTTGATGTAGCCTAATGTCCTATACAGATCATAACGTAAGATGCTGTAACCGAGGACTACGCGGCGTCCTACGAACGGTTTATATTAAAAACACGTTATAGATGTATATTTTATAAAAGACGCACGTTGACTGTCGTCTGATTTCTGTGGATACTGAAACGTCACGCTGTTGGCTGTGTAAGTGTATAAACAATAACACACAGAAAGTACTTTAAAGAAACTGGACTTAGTTTAGTTTAGTTTTGATTTAATTTGTGAGGGGTTAGAAGTTGCAAAACCTAAGAATTAAACCACTCGTATAACTACAGTTTAACAATACATGCATATTATTGGACATAATTTTGCACAGTAGCAGATCATTATTGAAATGATTGGCAGTGTAATGTTTTGCATGCCCTGTTAGATATGTTTAATTCCTACAGGTCTTTCAAAAAGATATACAAAGCGAAGTGATTATGGGGACCTTATATAATTTCAGTGTTACCCAAAACAGCTCCATTGTGCGTCCTGAATACTTTTTCATCAGTGGATTTTCAGGAATACCATACAGCAGTTATTACTATATTTTCTTGTTTTTCATTTACATTGTTGCTGTAATTGGGAACTCTGTAGTTCTTCTCATCATAGCTGTTGAGAAGAGTCTGCACAGCCCAAAATACATTGGTGTGTTTAATTTAGCTCTGGCTGATGTTGGTGAAACAAATGCATTAATTCCTAACCTGATGAAGACTTTTCTTTTTGACTCTCAGTACATCTCCTATAATGCTTGTTTGGCAAACATGTTTTTTGTTTATTTGTTCAATACGATACAGTGCGTCAGTCTCGTTGTGTTGGCGTTTGATCGCTTTGTTGCTATTTGTTTGCCTCTAAGATACCATTCCATTGTCACCAACACTGTCATGTGTTCAGTGTTCTGTGTAATTTGGGCACTTAACTCTTTTCTGGTCGGTTTAACGGTGCTTTCGATCACCCGACTTTCATTCTGCAACTCCACTGTGGTTCAGAGTTTTTTCTGTGACCACGGACCAATATACAAAATGGCATGTAATGACAATAGCATCAATTCATTTATAGCAAAACTCCTGACCGCTTCCTATTTCGCGGCTCCTTTGCTGATATTCCTGTCTTATCTTTGCATTTTCTTTGCTTTGAGTAAAATTACAAGCTGGGAGGGGCGTATTAAAGCCCTGAGGACCTGCGTTCCTCACCTGTTGTTAGTAGGAGTTTCGTTCTTGCCCATTATCTGTACATACATTGCTGCTGTCGTGCTTTCTCTGTCTGCCAATGCCAGAATCATCAGCACATCTCTGGCATATGCTGTTCCTCCGATGTTAAATCCCATCATTTATGTTTTAAACACGGCTGAAGTTAAGAGCGTCATCCAAACGGTGTGTACAAAGAAGTCTTCATCCGTTGCCCAAGGTTTTAAAGATTGATTCTGAAAAATTTGGTTCCTGTAGTTTGTGGGGCTTTTTTATTGTATTTAAAAGAAAGCATCTTGTAGATGAACTAGATTCAGGAAAACATGTAAATGTCAATAATGTGCGATATTACATATGATATATTGATTAAAGAGAAAAAAGTCTTTTAGAAATTAAAACTTTTAGAACCTAAAGTGCAGAACAATCAAAGGTACTTTGTATTTTATCTCCTTTAGTCATCCTGTACTTGTTTTCTTTTTACTTATTTTTTTCTGAATCTTTACTTGCTGTATGTTCTGTTCTAGATCACCTGACATTGCAGTAATGCAAGTACATTATCTCCTGTCACTCTGGATCAAACCTTCTAGTGTAAATGCAGATTCACTCTGGTTTGGTGACAGTAACAGTAATGGGGTTATTTGGGGCCACAGCAGGCTGATGTGGTTGTGATCTCTGAATTACTGAAATACTTTGTCTTTGACACCAGCGACTTACATTGCATTATACTTTACATTGTTCTGTGTTTCCCTATTATTGGAAAAATGTATTTTCTACAACTGTAAGATATCAATTTAGTACAACTTAACAAATTGACAAAGATCTAAAAAATAAAGATATATATATAAAATGATTATATGAAGCTGTTACTGTGAGCTCATGACTTTCTGTTGATGCTAATGAGATCTGAATGGAAGCGTGTAACCTGATTCTCTATTCGTCCGTAAACCTGGAAGTCTGTGTAATACAGATCATACAGACGGTTGTGTGTCTGTTGTATCATACTGTACAATATCTGTCTCCTCATGGCCTCTTTATCCTTCACTGATGAAGTAAGTTTAGCACCACTGTTAACAGCTGATAAAACAGAAGTTTTTATTTCTTTTCCCTCAAGGAAAATAAACATTTTTCTGCCGGAGAAGCTTGTGGCTGCGTTCTGAAAACTCGTGTTCCATCGCCCAAGTTAGTTTTGAGCGCTATTCATTTTTAATGTTTAGAAATTGTAGTTTGTAGGCGACTTTGCGTTCACGTGGATTCATCGATTGCATTTTTATTTATGCTTTCATCCAAAGCAACTTACAGTGTATTTAAGATACATGTTATTGCAGTGTGAGTGTGTGTTTTCTAGGAATAAACCCATAACCTGCTCATTTATTACCTTCGTGTTGCAGCAGTCGAGCTAATGGAACACTGATGTCGAAAATGATGACTGTCATAAAAACAATTAATGATAGTGGACCCGGAGCCCAGAGTCTTAATGAATTCTCCACAGAGATTATTTGGATGTCTCCAGCTCAAATCCCACAAGCATGATTTGGCTAATCATTTTGTACAGCTACACACACTCCCCGTGCTCCACATTAGGGTTTATTTAAAGTGCATTAGAGGCCTGTATCTCTGTTTACTGTTTATACATTGTAAAGAAGTTTTATAGGGAACTAGCTTGAAATGAGTGTTATTTGTGTGTATGGTTAAGGTTTAACAGCTCATGTACATCTTCATATGTAACCTGGCGATAGTGGACATGCTATACAGCATCAGTGCCTGTCCAAGTATGATAGGCATCCTCTTAGCAGGCCGTCAAGCTATAGCCCATGTCCCCTGCATACTTCAGATGTATGCTTTACACCTAGGAGGCGTTATGGAGATGTTTGCTATTTCTAAGTTCGATAAATACAGTAAGGGTTCCTCTAAAGAATGCACATTTTCTACTAGCTATGGCTTATACTGAATAAAATGATTTATTTGGTTTTTATTAAAAAGTATGTGACTGTGTCTTGTTTCCAGGTAACCCCCTACATAAAGCTGAATACTTTGATGTTAACAGTCCAGATTTTTCAGCTGTAGAGGAAAGTGAAGGTTGTGTTTGTTTTGTTAATTGGCCGAAAATGTCACCTTGGCACCTCTTTGTCAAACTGAATTATTATATTGGCAAGTGTGCAAGCATATTCACCATTCACTTGAGTTAGTATACACTGAGACCAAGTGTATATGAGCATCAATTCCCAAAGGCTCCGCGCAGGAACATTGTAGTCTGTTTTTGCTGACATCTAGTGGACAGATTTGAGATTGCACCTTCACCAGTGTGATTTAGGTGTTGTATTAGTGCGTATGATGCAATATTCGTATGAAGATTTTCATTGTCGGGACTCAGTCAAAAATTCTTTGAAAAATACATATTTTGCGATTAATTTTAGGAGATGGCAGGAAAAACTATAAAAAAAACGTTTGTTCACTTCCTAATTAGGTTGTCGTACAAAACAAAAATAACGTTTTATTCATGTCTTGCTAATGAACAAAAAACATTTTCCATGAGTATTTAATGAGTTGTGTTAAGATATTTAAACACAACTATTGGTCTGCAAATACGTCTGTATATTTTGATGACAGAATGTAATCCACACATGGCCAAATCAAAAACAATGGTTTGTTCTCAGTAATTTAAGGGCAAGATGTCGTCGGCCTCTAATTAAATATCACTAATACATATACAGTTTTATTCTGCAGTCACTGCGTCTATTCTCTGTTCACTTTTTTACGGTTATCTGTTGTATTGTGTCTGTCTTCTGTGCACTAAAAGCTCCATAACCAAAAAAGTTCTTGTGTGTGCAAGCATACTGTCAATAAAAATCTGTTCTGTTGTATTCTGTTCTGTTCTGTTCTGTTGTATTCTGTTCTGTTGTATTCTGTTCTGTTGTATTCTGTTCTGTTGTATTCTATTCTGTTTTATTCTGTTCTGGTGTATTTAGTTCTGTTCTGTTGTATTCTGTTCTGTTCCGTTCTGAGACATTATAGTCTGTCTATTCCTGACATCTAGTGGACGAGTTTGAGAAAGCACCGTCATCGTTCCACATTATAGCTAATGATCATGATCCGACAATTTCATTTCTGTTTAATTTTAGTGTGTTTTGTATGTGTTATATCAGTGTATTTTTTATGCCCCAGTATAAAAGTCAGAGATTTTTATTATAGATTTTTATTTGGACTTTTAGACACTCAATATAAACTCAAAAGATGCTCGCGAGCTATTGTAACAGCTTCCAAAAAAGACAATATATTTCTATATACACGATAAAAGATGTAATGACAGTAGTTTATGAGTTTAAGTATTTTAAGTGCTTCTCTGTGTCAATTGCTGCAGTTTGTTTTAAACGGTTAATTAAAGGTTAATTTTAAACAGTCTCACTACATGATTTGAAAAGGACAGTGTGTCTTTACAATGGTCTCTTTATTGAAATGATAAATCAGTTATTGTCTTGACACACATTCGTTAGGAATAAATGACTGAATGAATAAATGACTGAATGAATGAATGAATGACTGAATGAATGACTGAATGGAGAATCTGGAGATGCAGGTTTACAATACAGTGCAAAAACAACCACCAGCGTTATAATCTAACAGATCCGTACAGAGATACAGCGCAAACTAAGCGTTCAGACGTTTGACAAGATGAGATGTACATGTATACGTTTAAAATAAACACAATACAATATTCATATAAAACACAAAACGTTGTGTCTAAGATACATATTTTCCAAAGACAATTTGCAAGTACATTCTGCTGTAAAGTGTTGAATATATAGTTAAACGTAACTTATTTTTAGGTAGGAATAATGTTTTGTTAATCGTCATTTTTAACTGGCCTGTTGTGCCACTTTTGGCTTTTTCACAAATTTCATAATCTTTTCTTTCAATTCATCCGTCTTTAAGCTGTAGATTATGGGATTCAGCATTGGGGGAAGAGAAACAGACACGGTCATAATAGCTGTGAACAGATCAACGTTCTGAACTACATTCAGGTTTCCTAGCAGGTACGCCAGAATAATGGGCATGTAATAGACCAGGACCAGTACCATGTGGTTGAGACAGGTGTGGAAGGCCTTCCAGCGCTGTGTTATGGACGCGATCCGCAGCACAGCCACCAAGACGATTACATACGTGAAAATAATAAAGGTCAAAGGGCCCAGCAGAGTCGCCATCGACTTAGCGGTAGCCAGTCTCCTGTTGTAGGAGACGTCAGTACAGGCCAAGATGTAGACCGGCCCGTGCTCGCAACAGCAGCTCAGAATCTCTCGGGGACCACAGTAAGGCAATCTGGCAGCCAAAGTGACGGGGAAAATAACTAGCAGAAAAACCACAATCCAAATGCCTATTATAATCAGCAGCATTCTGAAGTTGGTGTTAATGGTGGGGTACTGCAGGGGCCAGCAGATGGCAACCAGACGGTCGTAAGCCAAAAGAGCCAGAGAGAACGACTCCATGTCACCAAAGAAATGCATAAAAAACATCTGAGAGAAACATTGCCCGAAGGAGATGTTGTTCTGGTTGAACACAAAAGCCGGAACCATCTGTGGAATGATAACACTGTTCATGGAAATGTCCACGATGGCTAGATTGCACACAGCGAGATATTTAGCGTTCTGTAAACTGGAGTTCATGAAGACCAGAGCCAGCAGCAGAAGGTTACTCAACAGGGTGATGATGTAGATAATCGACAAACCCAAAACCAGGTAGCTTTTGCTGGGCAAAGTGCGGAAGGCAATCAGATCAAATCCATGTTCGAACGGATTTGTTCCGTTGCTGAAGGTAACTGAAACATTCATTTGAACTCCTGCAAACCTGAGGAAACAAAAGGCTGCAGTTAGTTCTCAGCTAATGTTTACGGTAATTTTAGGAAAACGGTAACGTTTTACAATAGGCTCAGTGATTTACATTAGTTGCTGTAACTGCATTAGATAAACATTAACAATAAACAATATTTCTACAGCATTTATTAATCATAGCCCGTTCGTTTGAATATTTGCTAATACATATTTAAGGCTTCAGTCCAAAACTTTTCGGGTTTAAAAACAATTTACTGTAATAAAATAAATTAAAAAGTTACAGAGCAAAACAGATTAGTCTTCAAAACAGTCCGCTTACCTCGGCCTGATTCGCAACGGTAAGTTTATAATAATGATTTCTAATTTGAGCTTTCGATCCAATTTCCCAGGAAATGTCAGTCTGGCTTCCTTTGACTTCAGCATACGTAGAGAAAAGTACGTAAAGTAACCTGCAGTTTAATGTTTCAAACAAAAATGGCAATAGAGAAGCAAAAGTTACAGACCGCCACTTTAAAATCAAATGTTGTATCTGTTAACATTAGTTAATGCACAATAAATTAACATTTGTAACAATTGCAACAATTGTACTTGTCTTAAATAACAATCACACAGATTTAATAAACACTGTACAAATTATATAACTCATTGTCTTGTAATGTTATGTCAATGAATGAGACATTATGGTCACTGACAAACCGGACAAACAAAGTTTGTTTAAAAATCATATGTTGGCTTTTTTTTACTATTAAGTAGTTCACCCCTCATTGTCTAAAAAATATGTTCTGAGTTGTTTTCTAGATTAGTTGCATAAAATAAACCTCATTCTTTATATTTAAACAATCATAAACAGGTGTAGTAAAAAAACACATTAGAAGTGCTGACAGATTAATAAAAATAAATAAACATAATCCCCACCAGTTTATCTCAAAGCTTTGCGCTGAAACCCTGCGGTGCTTCAGTAGAAAAAGACATTTTTTAAGGGCTGCATTTATAAAACTGATCAACAGTCAGTTGGGCCTCATTAACTGCTCTCATACAAACAGACATAATTAGCTTTATTGATGTTCTGCTAGTTAACCAAAAAAGTTCGTCACAAGTATTTAATTAGCAGTGTTATTGTGTCTAACCACAAACTTTTGGCTCGAGTCTGTAAGTTTTGGTGACAAAAATTGGCCCACAGAGGCAAAATCAGAACATTTTGCTCTCGGTCGCTTAAAGGCAATTAAATATCACAGCTTGTTTGTGTTCTCGCTGGATGTCTTTCACTGCTGAAAATCTAAGTATATAATAAAGCACAATGCCTGGAATTATTTAAACTTTAAAATTATTTATAAAGATGATCATTTGTCCAGCAGACCAAACAAATTTATTTATAGGCCAGTTTGCACACACACATACATATATATACATAAATACACACATATATACATATACATACACAAACACACCCACGCACACATATATATATATGAAAACAGAGAGTTTGGAGTTTTAGAAAATGCTTATGATACTTTTTGTCCTGTAAAACTCGTTTTACATGTATTTCCATATCAGATTTCTATCAGGTTAAGGTTTATTCTTCCTAAAATTCTTTTCACTTCTTCTTGTACACGGTTTGGGAGTAATTTAACACCACAATTTATAAAAGACCTTGAACACGTTTCAAATTTAAGAGCAAAACAAACTGCAGGTAACCGGAGCCTTAGAACCACACAAAGGCCTTATCTGACCAATAAAATCATATTTCACAGCTATGTTTGTGTTGTTTCTGTACGAGGTTTTGTGGTGAACTGGGCACTAGAAAAACAAGCAGTCAAACAGGGTTCTAAAGGGCCTTAATCTGTGAACCTGTTTCAAAATGGGCACATCTAAATTAACACATCTGATGCAACTTGATGAAAATATTTGTTGTATGAAAATACTCATTTCCAGCGCAACTTTAATCCTGCTTTTCGCGTATGTCCACAAGAGACTCATTATGTTGTTTTGACAAACCTGCTGGGGTTCTCAAAAGACACCACAGAAATACTAACTAACTAATGAAACACTAACTCGTGTAAACAAACCACATTCATTTAACTAATGAACATCAAGGGGTACCAGAGCAGAACAGTTGCTACAGTATACAAAAGATCGACGTGAGGGACATCTAACAGGTCTCCAGATAATAAAATGAGCTCATGATGACACAGTATACTGACAACCAATGAGAGCAGAGACTGTGATCACGTGACTCTTGCGGGAATAATTGTGGGGGTGCGTTTCATTGACACAGTCTGTATAAACACAATGTAACACATCACGCTGTTGTCTCAAAAAAATTATTTTCTTTATCCCGTCAATGAAAATAAAACACATTAAATATATCATTTTATATATTGTTTAATATTATCTGAAAAAATGCGACTAACATCTGTTTGTTCCATGTGCAGATTCTGGTCTGGACTTTAGCATTAAAATGAACAAATTAATTTTTTTAAATAAAATAAAAAGTTAATAGTTGACACCAAGTTCCATGAATAAATAAATAAACGTTGTAAATATGAAACTGTGCAGCATCATAAGACGAGAGACAAGTGGATTATCTGATTATATATTTATGTGAGAATCTACATCTACTGATCTGATATAAACATACATCTGATATGATCCTAATGAAACATACATTAACAGCCACGGTACTGGTTTCAGACCTGATTTGTAAGTACAATAGACATCTCCTGGCCTTTGCTTGTGTAAGCCTATAAATGCTTGATTTTACACAATCTCCCTGAATTAAACACAGGCACAAGCTCTCTAAAGCCACAGATTATATTTCACACCAATTTCTTTAAATAGTCGTTTAAACATGAATTAATTACTTATGTCATCGGTACATTTGTTCATAACAAATGCTTATAATCTTTAAATAAACATCATCAACGAATTATATATATAATATATACATAATATAATATCTATTTACCGTGCTGCTTTTTATACCCCAGTTATAAGTTATAAGTACTGCTGTTGAGGACTCAATATATATTTTATGATATTTCATGAGTTTTTATTTGACACATAACTTCAACACAACATCAAAAAAAAGATTAAATTGAAGACAAACCTCTTGCACTATATGGTCATAACAGCTGGGTTTGGTTGCATGTCATAAACACCCATATTCCAACAGAAAAAATTGGTTTAGGTTTCCATCTTGTGGACAGGAACTGGAATTGCACTGTTGTTTATTTTTTATCTACCCAGGCAAAAAAACAGCCATCAAACCTTGCATATATCAGTCATGCCCAAGACAATATTAATATTGAAATATGTGACAATAACCAGCTGGTCGTTTTTTGGGTTAGAATTAATAGTTCTGAGTCCACAGTAGAATTTGTGACTCCTCTTTCAGTTGGGTTGAAAAATCAAAATAAAATGTTAGTCAGTCATCCCTCTTCTAACATCCACTGATCTTTGATTCACGTTAAGTGTTTTAATTTACAGTATCATCTCAAGGCTACATTACCACGTGTAAACTTTTCGCCGAAACAGTTTTAACGCTTGTACCCTGATTTCTTTAGTTTTTAGACCATATATAAGAGGATTCAGTGTCGGTGGAATTATCATAGCAGCTACTCCACTAAATTTTCTCACGTGGGGAGAAATATCTTTAATCCTGTATGAAATGACTGTAAAAAGACCTAAACACTCAAACAAGAGAAAGACGATGAGATGCGTGCCACACGTCTGCAGAGCTTTGGTCCTCGTGTCAGAGCTTTTGTTTCTGAAGCAAGCGATGAGAATTCGCAGGTATGTGTACAAAATCAGCCCCACTGTTACCACCTGACAGACGGCTGTGATCAGCAGCCCATAGATGTTGTTAATGGTTGTGTCTGCGCAGACCAGCTGCAGCAGGGAAGGGTTGTCACAGTATGTATGAGTGAGATACGACCTACATCGAGGCAAACGCAACAACAGAATGAAAAGACCAGCCATCAGCGCCCAGTTAGAAAGCCACACCAATGAGATGATTTTCATGAGGTGACTGTTGCTCATTATGACATTGTATCTCATTGGCTGGCAGATGGCGATATATCTGTCGTATGCCATAGCGGTCAAAATGAACACGACAGCCACGGCATAAACATGTATGAAGAAGGCCTGAGTAACGCAGCTGGAGAACGGTATGACTCTGGTGTCAAACAGAAGCTCTTGCATGACGTGAGGAAATAGAGCTGTGGAGCCTAGCAGGTCATTAATGGGCATATTTAAAAGCAGGATGTTCATTGGCTGATGAAGAGACTTAGTGCTAATGATGGTAAACAGCAGGAAGGAGTTGCAGAACAGTATGATGATGTAATTCAGAGCAGCAAAGACAAATGCAGCGATGGCTCTGTCAGGTTCTAGATCGTAGCCCTGAAGGAACAGCAGAGATGAGACGTTGTAGAGATTGCTGGGTAAAGACATAATCCGCTTCTGCTCAGAACTGATAACAAAAAAAAATATTACAGATCAACCACCTATACTGTTATAGATACATGTGTAATATTTATAGACAGGTATACAGTATGTTTCATATTTAAAATACTCACAACAGATGTTGTACATTTAAAAATGCTTTGTTTCTCTACACGAGGCACAGAGACAAGAACATGACAACTCTGTACAGTGTTAGCAGCTAGCTGACGTAGCAGCTGACCGGTCCAGACTGCTGCGTGACTTTATTTTCAGCTTTATATAGTGTCTGTGAGGCGTGAGGTGTGTGTCTGTGAGGATTAAGCCCCCATGACAGGAGACAAACAACTGATATGATGTCAGAGTCCTTATTTGAATCAGGTGATTCAGTCCATGAAAGAGACTAAAACAACAATAAGGAAATATTTCGAGAGCTACAAAAACAACTGAGTATTTTAATATTGCCTTTATAAATAATGCTCACATAATTCAATTTAAACCTATAAGGTATGAAGTCCCATAATATGATGTTACACGATCATACTGAATGATATACAGATACACAGCATTCACACATTCGACTTCATACTCATTTCCTCAAATACGACTTGTTTACAATTCTGCCAGCATGCGCATAATATTTTATTTCCTGATTTTTATTTCACACACAACACTGAGTCATACAAAAATGATCAAATTAAAGGCAAACATTTTCCACGACGCGTTCCATAATAGCTTAAATATACAACAAAACCAATAAAAATCTGATTTACATGAAGTATATTCTGGTAAAGAGCAAATCCTTGGCGTAATGTTTAATTTAATGTGTCGATTACATTAGGTTGCTAGAGGAATGTTTGCAAACATTATAGAATTTAAAATATTTAAATAATGTTCTTATAACCAAACATTAATACAGCATGCCAACATTAATAAACCACCTAAAAAAAGTTATTTAAATGTTAAATTTTTAACCAATAGGTTGAAAAAAATTCGCAAAAATTATCTGGCAACCAAGACGCAATGACGTACAACAGAATCCTCGCACGAGAGCGGAAGTGACGTGTACGTACAGCGGTCACCTGCAGGAAATAATGTTGCTATTATGACCACGTGATGCTGCCTGGATTGCGTGTCCTTTATGTTTAATTTTAAAACAGAGGTAATTTCTTTATAGTTGTTACCAAGAATTTACGTCAATAAGGCAAAGTCATGTGATCTCTGTTTTAAAATCATCAATCTATCTGTACGTACTAATGTACATGTAACAGTACAATGGCCAAAACAGTATTTAGCAGTGCAGTGCATGTAACTCAGAGCCCAGGTAACAGGGAACGTTGTCAGAACGTTGCCTAACATGCGCAAGAATATTTGAAAAAAGTTCAATAACGGTAATACAACATTTTAAAAATGTATGTTTAAAACATTCTTAAAACATTCAAAATTACAATTTTTAAATATTTGTTACTTAATGGAAACATTACGGAAACGTTCAACCTAAAATTGTTAGCTGGGAGGCCATTTATGCCATAACTAGACTAAGCTGTAAGGTGCACAGTGGTGGCGCATCTTGTCTCTGGTATATTAGAAGTACTAGTGATTACACAGGCCTGCATGACATTCAGTTGTCTAGCTTAGCATTCTGCAAACGTTTAACATTACTTACCCCTGAGTCTGGACAGATTGTCTTTATTAATGTTAACTGTTCTGTTTCTCTTGCAAAATCCATCTACTGTTCCTGGCATACTCAAAACACACGCTTAATTCAGAACCCTAACATGTTTATTTCATGTTAGTATATAAGAATAAATACTTTTAAATGTGTTATGTATATAATTTGGATGTATAACTGTAGTATATGCCAAAGGGCAGCAGAGGGCAATATACTTCTCATGGACAATTAAGGCACAAAGACAAACCCAGAAATGCAATTTGTCATGTGAAGTGTCAGACAGTGCGTCACTCATGATCTCAAAGTAATGCCAAAAATATCAGCCATTCCCATGAATAACATGAGTATATATCAGTTCAGTACAGATCAGCTAAGTGCTTTTCAGTGGATGAAGGCTGAAGGATGATGGTGTAAGATATTCCTCTTGACTAGATATGACATGACTTTGACTTAATCATCTTAAATGTAAATAAAAAGGAATCTAATGTGAATATTGGACGCTGCGATAATGATCAAACAACTCTGTATACAATCATAGTGCTTTAAGAATCTTCTGATATGTGACAGGAATATAGGCGAAGTGTGTTTTTATTTTATGATGCAGTCGTTTTATCGAATGTGTTGGGAATGATTTAACCGGCTGCAGTTAAACATCTGTTGCTTTTATC
>JAZGTJ010011883.1:0-16433 GCA_036877575.1 Botia almorhae
CACAGTCTATTAGTACAGAACTGATCGTGTGTGTCAGTGAGAAGTTCATTTAATAGTTATTGGACAATTCAAGAAGTGTGGTAATATTAGCTGTGATGTCATAGTAATAATGTGGAGAACATGTTGTACACATTACATTGTTATTAGCGGCAAGCGTTCGTCCTATACAATGCCATTTCCATATGGCTACAAACTCCTCCTCATTTAGCAAGTTAGCAAGACTTTTTTTAAAGGTATCCTGTCCTTGAATGCGAAGATGACTTTGACTCTGAAACTAACCCAAAACAAATTCCAGATGTGGAGAGCCCTGACCTCGCCATTCCTTCTGTGGCCGACATAAACAAGTGTGATTCTTCGGTCGGTTGCTTTCTCATGCTTCTATTCTGAAGAGAAGTAGGAGCAGAGAAAAAAGGAGCAAGGGCAAAAATCTAAAGCCCCCATGAGAGGAAGCTGTTATTGAGGCTGTTGTTAAATTTCCGGTGCTCTCTGAAAACATTTGGATTTGCGAATTAATTGTAATATATATTTATTGTTCGTAATAGTAATAGATTTAGTCCATACACAGGACATGAATCTTTCATCTGATGGATATGTCATCATAGTCAGGCCTTTGTTTGGGATTCCTAGCTCTGTGAGTTTGTATGTGTGCATATGTGTGTTGATAAATCAAGATACTGTATCAAGCCACAGACACTTAGCACTTCTGAATGTGTGTATGTGGAAACAAGCTTCCATTGACACTTTCAGAAAGAGCCTCATGTGGTTAGTGCTGCCAGCCGCCTATCAGCGCAGATATGTGGGGCGACATATAGTTTCACATAGTTATACTAATAAAACTAAAACCACTGGGATAACATGACTTAAGCATTATAAGTCTAAAGTAATCAGAAACAAATCTGTAGACTTAGACTTTGTAGAATGCTGGATTTGTTTTACCTCATCTGTATAGACAATAGATTATTGTATTTAATATGTAATATGTCCATGAAACTATATTAAACAATCACTGGAGATTTGTACAGCTGTGTATAGCGTTAGATATAATAGGTGTTTTTTGTCTTTCCAGGCACCATAATAAAATCCAAAGACTGGAGGGGAACCTGTTGCGGAATTTTTCTGCTCTAGACACTCTAGATCTGAGTAACAATGACATCACTGAGCTGAGAGAGCACTGCTTCCCTCCAGGGCTACGAATCAAAGACCTGTAAGACCTTTCACACACTTTTCTAAACATCCTGTTAAAATGACATCATGGTCATAAGATCACTGTATTGTCATATTATGACGTGTGATAATTCATCTTGGCAGGTACTTGGGCAGCAATAAGATTGTTCACCTGGAGTCTGGGGCGTTTAAGAACCTTGCCGAGAGTTTGCAAGTCCTCAGACTGAGTCGGAACCGACTGACCCACCTTCCTGTTAAAGGACTAGAGCTGCCCAGGCTAACGCAGCTGTGAGTGCACTATATGAGTTATTCCTAGGTAGTCAATTGGTTTTCAGTAGGAGACAGAAAAACAGAAAATGAGCATAGATCTTTTCAAGTGTGTATACATTTACCTACATGTAGGTTATATCAACAACACCTAAGCACTTGTGCATGAGGCAACATAAGCTCATATTAAACCTCAGATACACATGCACACACCTGGAGTGCATTTCAAGAACCACAAAGCCACAGCTATGTTGGTGAGAGGAAAATAGGTTAGCTAGTTGTGACATCAAAGAGTGATCAGATCTGATTGGTCAGTTGATGTTGATTGATGGCATGCTATTTGTTAGAACTTTTTCTTAAAATAATGCTTTTTAATTGTATGTGTGTTGTAGGGAGCTGAGCAGGAACAGGTTGAGGTCGATAGAGGGACTCACTTTCCAGGGTCTGAGCAGTTTAGAGGTTCTCAAGCTTCAGAGGAACAACATCAGCAAGCTGACGGATGGGGCCTTCTGGGGTCTGGCACAAATGAGGGTTCTGTGAGTTCAAACCTTAACATCACCACAAACCTAAAAACATTAAAATAATGGGTTTCTATGACATTAAAGATGTGTACTGTTACAAAAGCCATATCATTATGTATTAATGACCTGTATATCGTGGCATCAATTAGCACCAGTGGTCTGATTTGAGTCTGATTGATATTCATTTTTGGGTCAACTCTCCCGTTACAAAATGACACAGTCATCATTATATTGAGTCTCATGATTTGTATTGTCATGTAAAGGCACCTGGACTTCAACAATCTGCGGGAGGTGAACAGCGGCTCTCTCTATGGCCTCGACTCGCTCCAGCAGCTCTACCTCTCCAACAACTTCATCTCTAACTTTAACCCTGAGGGCTGGGGCTTCTGTGAGAAACTCAGAGAACTGTAAGAAATCTTCTTTCTGTCTGATTCTTTCACTCATTATCTTGTTTTTCTTCTTCGTAAAGGTAAAGAAATAGCACTTTAAAGCTTTGCATTACTATCAGTGTTCAATAAATTCTGTATTTTAGTAAGTGATAATCAGAATACACATTTCTTTTGCCAAGTAATACATTGGAGCTGAGAGTTTAAACAGATTTTCATGTGATGAACATGTTCACAAATCAGTATAACAATTATCTTAAAAGTCTTTGAACTTTGGTCTTTATTTTGGAAAGTATTTGACTGGTGAAGACACAAGGAGATGATTAGTGTGTTTATTTTTATATTTTGGTGCTAAACATTAAATTCTGTATTTCGTTGGGAAACTAATTCTCAATAATACAGTAATTGTGGACATAGAAAACAATGCTTAGACGTTTTTTAGTGTCTTCACGATACATATATTTTCTTAGTTATTGCTTAAATTTGACACCTGTTAAACAATTAATCTCACCTAGTCTTTATATTGTATGCCTCCATTTGCGGTGTGCTTTGCTATGGTACTTTGCACTAGATACACAACACTGTTCGAAACCGTTCTATTGATAAGAACTGTTTAATGCCCTAATGATGCACTGGATTGCCTGCTCTTAGGAGATTACTCACAAACAGAACAATCCTCTGTGTGTGGGTCCACTGGGCATTATTGGAGATCTCTACCTGAAAAGAGATCTTATCTGAGTGAATGTGTGTATACACAGGGCAGACCCCTCAAGCATGTCCCATCATCCCTGTCTGCGTTCTGTCTTCCTACAGCTAATGCTCTTGTCTGTCGTGGGGTAACAGGGCTTTATTGATAGGACTTGTTTACTGTGGTATCAGTGCTCAGTCGTGATTTTGCGTGTGCTGTTTGTTTATGACATGGCTGATATTGCATACACGTCGATGGAACACCTGAGTGGTGCAAACAGCTGCTTTAATATTCATTTCTCTTTCTGTCTCTCTTTTTATTAGTACTGCAATCTAAAACCATATTTTTAATTCATTTTTTGCCAACGCTGTATAACTGTATAATAGGAATACTGTATAATATGAAATATGAACATGCATAACTTTAAATGTTGTTTGTTTTATCTTCAGGAACCTGTCTTACAATAACCTGACGAAACTGTCCGAAAATAGTTTTGTCAAGCTGGTGCACCTGATCTCATTGCGTCTGGGACATAATTCCATCAGTCACATCACAGAGGGAGCGTTCAGAGGCCTTAGCTCCCTACGCACACTGTAAGTGTCTTTACCCTTTAAGGGAACCTCTAAACCCTGGATTATATCTACAGTTGCGTGTAAATAAACACTATTGGAACTGAAGCTATTGTAGAGCCGTAGTGTTTATATAAGTGAAACAGATTCAAGTACAGATTTGCATGATTCACTATGGGTAAGATTGGTTTGAAAGCTGTGGGGACGAATCAGGTAAAAATCAAGTTGGAATACAGCATATTTGATTTCCAAAAGCTAGAATCTATCAGAATGTCTTATTGGCTGTACTTAGCATTTAAACGTGTGTTTGAATTGAGTGAACAGAAATAGCCTCTTACTGGTTTCTCAATCACTAAAAACTTTGAAGAATGTGCTTTGAAGAATGTGCATTGAAGAATGTGCTGGTTGATTTAGGACCATTGATGAATTAGATATTAGCTGTCAGATTTGGTGAGAACACTTTTATTTCCAGGGATGTTTTCCTCATTGTTTCCCTCTTGGTTCCCACCGAAGTTAGATGCACATGTGCTCCCTGCTCAAGGCCTCCTTGAAGAGGCAGCCCTTTTCTCTCTCTGTAAAAGTGCAGTGAAAGGCATTATGGGAGACCAACTGTCCAATTTGACTTCTATAGGCACACACACACACAGTCTAAACCACCACTTCTTACCCCACTTTCTTTCAGCTTCTTGAAATGAGAGAATAATTCTGCCTTTACTTTCTTAGAAGAAGGCCTTTTCACAGTAGGATGACAAGCCAAAACACAACACAGTCCTCAAATGCTGCTGGCAGCGGGCAGTGTGTGAAGGGGCCCGTGAAGTGTGATTCTGAGGGCCTCTGTTTCTTTCCCCTTTTTTCCTTTGTTCTGCCCTTCCTTTATATCTTACTTCCCTGATTTTCCTTATATCTCTCTCTCTCATTCACTCTCCTGTGAGCCAGTTCTAATCTAATTATGGCCTTAGTGCCTCACTGGGGCTCCTGTTGAAAAAAAGCAGGGAAGGTTTTAATTGGTGCGCACTTTTGGCCGAGTGAGAGGAGCCCTGGTCGGGTGTGAAAGACCAGAACCGGACCATCTTTGAGTTGAGAAGGTGGGGGTCAGGCCCGGGTGCCTCCGGCCCCAATGTCATTAACAAGCCAGAGTCCATTCAGAATCAGCCAGCCAGAATGAATAGGAAATTGGCAGCCGAGGCCGGGCATGGAGAGAAAGCTGCAGAAAGAGCCGTGGGCCAATTGTGGTCCCAAAGCGAATGGGCAAATTCCCTCCACCCTCTCACCTCAAAAAGACATTTATTCTTTGTTGCAGTCTTTTTAATGCTGTTAAACAATGTTCCTTTTTAAAAAAGTGCCAGTACTATGGTATATTGGCACTATTTAATGTTAATACCATATTAGTACCATATTAATACACCATAGTATGTACGTCAAAGGTTTTGAAGTACCCACACCATGTACCACACTTCAATGGTTCATGTCCATAAAACCATGATCATTTGTTATGTGTTCCTGGGAATTAAACCTATGACCTTTGTAATGCTAACACATTGCCCTACCAGTTAAGCTATAGAAACAATTGGCCAGTCAGATATTTGATTTTTGTGCCTTAAAAATTACACACTTTAACTTTAAAATGTAATTTTGATTATTTAGTCAAATTTTTGTTGAAACTGGCAGGAGCAAACCAACCTTATCCATCATCAATTTTTTGCGATTTGCGTCAGAATGTAAGAGTTGGATCTGTGTAGGCAGGCCGCTGGCACGTCTAGGCATGTCTGCACCTCGTCTGCTCCTCGTCTGGAGTTGTATTAGGGGATGTGCCCATATGTCCTTACCTGCCAGTTTGTTTGTTGCGGTGACAGATTCAAACGGCTGTCAGAGTGAGTGCGTGCGCATCTGTGAGAGAGTTGTGTTTGTGCAAGTCGCTTTCAGCTGTCGTGCATTATTCATGCATTAGCCCGCGCGTTTCTGCGCTCTTTAATGTCACAATTCACAAAGGAAGGAATGTGCTTGGCTGGCAGAGAGAGGGAAAGCCAGCAAGAAAGAAAGTGTTGTCTTTTTTAACCCGATGTCAAGGGCAGGCTGTGCCAATGTCTAATGTCCACCAACTGTACCATAGACGAGATATTTTAGTCCTTCCTTTGCTTCTTTCTCAATCTAGTTTTCTCTCTCTGCAGGGAGCTCGATCACAATGACATCTCTGGGACTATAGAGGACACCAATGGAGCCTTTGCTGGCCTTGAAAACCTCAACAAACTGTGAGTATCACACGTTGTATCCTTCATTTTGTACATCTTCATTTTGGGCATCATACACTGTGACAAATAACTTTGACAATGTTTTGTGAGTCACTTGGCTTATATTACTGTTGGGCCCCCATAATCCTGCTCACATAGCTGTATATTATTCATCAGATGTACTATAGCCAACAGCTATATGGTCAAACATTTGTGGACACCATAACTCATATGGGCTAGTTGAACCTGTCATGAACATGATTCATTTAGCACTCATTCTTTTATCCAAATTACGAATGAAATATAGTGCAGCATTAAGCCACGCTTATCTATGGCAAATTTGACGTTTATTGAGATAAAAAAGACGTGGAACTATAGGAAACTTCAAACTGTGTGTTACACGAGGACCGTACTGCACTGGGGATTTAGGAAAGAAGTTCTTAGTAATGAAGGCAAAGGTGAATTGGATTTGAGTGCTGGGCCGAACACTTTCATCATGGGACGATAGGAGATGAGTTCTTGGCTTGGCTTTGTGATGGAATCAGTGAGGGTGTAAAATGGGAGGGAAGCGGAGGAGGGGCCGAATTCCCACACATCAAACGACCCGCATTGTGCCTTTTGTTACGGGAGCAGAGGTTCGTAAATCTGCAGAAGCCTCCTGTTGATGCACAACCCTGGTCAAATCCTGCCAGCTACTCTGCCAGAAACCTATTCACCCAGCCTGGGAATATGCGAGAGAGAATTAGAGACTGACGTGCACAGCATCAAAGTTTTTCAGTCGTTTTGTTATCGCGGGACGGCGACTGTTTTTGTAGTTCAGAGCAGGAGAGAGCGACGCTGTAGTTTTAAAAGATTATGAAAAAATCCCCTTCATGTCTTTGTTTTGTAATGATTCACTTGCACGTCATTCCGATTTCCCAAACCGTACGTGTCTATGGATCCAGTTAGCTTCTGTTTGCGGCCCCAGTTTTGTTTGAGCGATGCACCGGAGACCAAGTATGAGGATGGCATGAAAGCTAAGGGCTGGAGACGTCTCTTAGGGTGACCTGCAGATGGGTGGTTGCCTCAGAAATGGTGGGGGGTGCAGAAAGAGATGAGTAGAGGTGATGTCTTTGTCATTGAGGAGATGACAGATGCTGTCACACACCCGCAGACCTTCAGGCCACTGACAGACACAGCAGAGGCTGAGCTTTGTGCGTTAGAGATTGATTAGAGATGATTCACGCAGTGAGCCTACGGGGGGCACATATAAAATACACTGTGGCGATTCTCAACAGAGTTGGGGATAATATCAGGGAAGATCTCTACATAAAAACACAATGTAATGTTATTCTAAACTTATTTGACCCTTTATTCACATTACCACTAAATTTGAGATACGTTTTAATACGTTTTGGTTTTGTAAGATGATGCAGTATATTTGTTTTGCTCAGTCATAATGAATTTCTGTGTTATATAAATATATCTCTTTATTAAGTCACCTCCTCACCACAGTAAACCCAAATGAAATAATTCATACTTACTTATTTAAGACATTTGATCAGGTCAGTGCTTTCTACAATAGAAGGGGATTATCTTTGTTTTTAGGCTAAAGGATGCTGGGAAGGTTCTGTTTATAAAAGCATGCAGCTGCCCCTCACATGTAATCTTAAGATTGGAAGCCAATTTCTGCTGATCCAAAGCAAGAAAAATCACCACAAACCGAAACAACAACAATGTCAAGTGTCATGATACTTAAATCAGGTTTATATTAAAGGGTTCTGGGTTTTATGATCCTGATTATAGGGTCAAGAGACTAGACAGGAAATGCACTAAGCAGAGCTTGTTTTGGACTAACATGCTTAAGGGTAGAAATCGTGTCATCTGAGGGGATGGTTTACAAGAGCCTGTCAGGCTTTCTCCTTTACCTTTCCACAAAGTGTGTGTGTTTGTACGGTTGCTTTTGAAGAGCGAGCAGGATTAACCCTACAAGGGGGCAAGCAGCTCATTCTGGGTTTGAACTGCAGCCTTGACAAGACCATTTTTATTACTTTACAAGCTGCGTGTCCTCCAGCCACTGAAGCCCTTTTTCATGTGACCTCAGCTGGGGCTCCACCCTGTCATCGCTATTAAATTCTAATAAAGATAAAAGTGAGCTTTGAAGAGCAGCGCTGGGACCTAATTCCTTGCCCTCTTTTTAATGTCTACACAGTTCGGATTTCCAATCCCACAATTCCCCCCTTATCAGTTACAATCTAACTAATTGTACACTCTCTCTTTTTCCACTCTCTTCCCAACCCCATTTCTTTACCCCTCCCCTTTCCTGCACCCTGCATGTCTGGAACCTGCAGAACTCTGTTTGGAAACAAGATCAAGTCAGTGGCCAAGAAAGCCTTCTCGGGCCTGGAGGCTTTGGAGCACCTGTGAGTATCCCACAATGCAGTTCGGCCCCTACAGTGGCTGCCAAAAGTAAATGCTTAAGAGGGCTGCAAGCAATTTAATAGTGTCTTTGTAAAAGGAGAGGACAGAGTTGGTTTTGCAGGGCCAGCTGCTCTTGTCTCGTTAGAGTCAGCTTTAACTTGAACAGGAACAGAGTTATGGAACATATGGTCAGTTTCATAGAAATGGAATTTTTAAGCACTTCTGCAGACGCAACTCCATGTACGATACTCAGTATTGTTCATATAAAAATTTTATGGTTTAATTTAATTTTTTTAAGTGCATGTAGCCTGTGTTTGCATGCAGGTAGAACAGCTGTGTGTGTGAACATTCCCATGTCCTCTTTATGTCACGCCTGATGGCTCTGTTTAATCTCTCAACAGAAACTTGGGGGAAAATACCATCCGTTCCATCCAACCCGAGACATTCAGCAAGATGAGGAGCCTGCGCTACCTGTGAGTCGCATTAAACATGCGTTCCTTCATGCATGCACAACTGCTCATCTGGTTATGATGTTTCTCAATAATGTTAAGTCTGCAATTCAGATGCATTAAAACTATAATTAGTTTTTTCTGTCCGTCTATCTTCTCTAGTCATATTCAGAGTGACAGTTTTTTATGCGACTGCCAGCTGCAGTGGTTTCCAGAGTGGCTGGTGACCCGAGGGCTGCAGCCTGGTGTTCAGGTCACATGTGCCCACCCAGAGAGCTTAAAGGGCACCAGCATCTACCAGGTTCCTCCACAAAGTTTTGTTTGTGGTAAGCTCTGCTAGATCCTACTTCCATAGTCTATGGTGAAATGTATATGATTTTGTTCATACTTTCCTATGTTTGGGTTTTACTAAGCTAAGTCATATAAAAATGAAATGAAAAATCTTCATGTATGCATGTGGTTCTGTTCAGATGATCTTCCAAAACCTCAGATCACAGTCCACCCGGTTACCACGGCAGCAGTGTTAGGGAAGGACGTGCGTCTCACCTGCACGGCAGCCAGCAGCAGTAGCTCGCCCATGACCTTTACTTGGCGCAAGGACCAGGAGACGTTACGGCAAGCTGAGGTGGAGAACTTCGCCCATGTGCGGGCCAGTGACGAAGGAGTTATGGAGTACACCACCATCCTCCACCTACGATACGTCACCTTCAATCACGAGGGACGTTACCAGTGCGTCATCAGCAACCACTTTGGCTCCTCCTATTCCAACAAGGCCCGCGTCACTGTAAATGGTACTTTGACTTTTACTACTAAATTATACCTGCTGATTAAGCTGGTCTAAGATGGTTTAAGATGGTTCTAAGATGGTTTAGGTTGGTTCTAAGATGGTTTAGGTTTCTCAGTCTGACCTGCTTAAAAGTGCCAAAAACCAGACTCTGAAAGCAGAAAACCAGTTTAAATGCCTGGTTTTGGCTGTTTCTCAGGAGGCATACAATATATTCTTAGTATATTGTAAATGAGTTGAAAGATTAAACTTAATTCTGACATTTTCTTTTTATTCTTTGAATAACCAGGTGGCTAATTTAATAATAACAA
The DNA here is from genome assembly GCA_036877575.1 of Botia almorhae. Taxonomy (NCBI): domain Eukaryota; kingdom Metazoa; phylum Chordata; class Actinopteri; order Cypriniformes; family Botiidae; genus Botia; species Botia almorhae. Next base: position 9,768 of record JAZGTJ010011883.1, read on the forward strand.
CTCATGCAACATGATAAATATTTGCACGGCGCATTTCCTCCATTGCGTAAATCATATAACCTTTGAAGCAGAATTCAGCCACTGTCCAATTCTTAATTCGTCTTTATTTCATTCTTGATTGAACAGTGTTTTTTGTCACTAAAATTTGGAAAATTCGTAATCTCGCCGTTTTATGCTGTCAGCAGTACACACGCATTACATGCCTTGTCAGTTTGAGCAACAGATGCAAATTGATTGTCCAGAGGCATTTTTTGGTTTCTTGCCTGGCCAAATCAAGTCATTTCCCATCGCCAATTGAGTTAGTCACAGCTATGAATGCTGGATTTGTTTGCTGCTGATGTAGCATCATGATGGGAATAAACCTTGCTGGTACTAATTGACCTTTATCCAATTGTGTCGCTCCATGTGCACAGTGCTGCCTTCCTTCGTCAAGACCCCGCGTGACATTACGGTCCGTGCCGGCACGAAGGCACGGCTGGAGTGTGCAGCAAAAGGCCATCCAACTCCTCAGGTAGCGTGGCAGAAAGACGGTGGTACGGATTTCCCCGCCGCTCGCGAGCGCCGCATGCGCGTGATGCCCGACGACGACGTCTTCTTCATAATGGACGTGAAGCCGGAGGATATGGGCATGTACAGCTGCACTGCGAAAAACACGGCTGGCATGATCTCTGCTAACGTCACTCTAACAGTGCTAGGTAAGGCCATTTTTATTTAGCATTGTAATCGTATCATAATGTGTCAATTTCCTTTATTTTATAGAATACAAATTTGGTCTTCTTTATAAAGCAGTTGGGTTTTTGCTAACCCCTGCTTAGTTTTGCATTGTGTTTTCCATCCGCTCATCTGATGCAGCTGGGTCTTTATGTTCTGGGTTGAGGGTGAAAGATCAAGAAGAAGGTCACAAGGGTTGGGGGGTCGGGGGTCTTACACAGTGGTGTTTTTGAGTATCTCTGAGCTCTGCTTTCAACTGAGTAATTACAAGGCAGAAAGAAAGCCCTTAGTCTGTGTATGCTCCTTATTTTAGTGTGGACATTGGTCAGTTTGCTTTTAGGCCCTCTATACCACACAGTGTTGCCCAAGTCATCTACCACAGGTCTGAATGATTGGATATGCTTTTACTCTTCTTAGAATGGATTCAAATAATTTTATTTAGCTCAGTGAAATACCTGATTCTGATTGGTTAATTACAAGTTTCCAAAATCACTCTGTGCGCTCTGTCTGTTTATTAAGTAAGCATGTAATAATTAAGATTAAAGCCATAATGGCAAAAAAGTTTTTTACAAAAGTTTCAGCAATGTTCTTGCAAATTTGTAATTGCAACCTGGCCATATAAATACGCCTCATGAAGCTCAAATAATGTTTAGGACTGGTTACAAATCCAGATTTTACCTTCAGGCTACACTGTTTGTGTCTATATGTAACTTGGAACCCATTTGTATTATTTTTCTGCAGAGACCCCTCACATAGCGCAAGAAATGGAGGATCGGAATGTGGTGGTGGGCGAGACTGTTGCATTGCAGTGCAAGGCTTTAGGCAGCCCACCTCCTCGAATCACCTGGCTTAAGGGTGAGGAGCCTGTTCAACCCAGTGACCGTCACCACTTCACTCCAGGCAACCAGCTTCTGGTGATCGGAAGCACCACCTTAGAAGACGCTGGACGTTATACATGTGTAATGTCCAACACGCTGGGCACCGAGCGTGCTCACTGCCAGCTAAACATATATCAGCGCATTGAAGAGTGTGCGCCTTTCTCGAGCCCCAGCACTGTTACCATAGGGATTATTGTTATCGCTGTGGTGACCAGCATTGTGGTGACATCACTGGTGTGGGTGTGTATCATCTACCAGACGAGGAAGAAGAGTGAGGAGTGCAGTGTAAACACAGGTGCATATATATTCACCCTGGGTTAGCATGTAGTATTTATTTCTATAGGGCTTAGCATTATATACTATAGGGTAGTAGTACGAATTTTGTTTTGTATTGTGCAAGACTTTGATCTGTGAACTTTGGTCTTTCCTCTTACAGATGAGACTACTGTGCCTCCTGATGTGCCCAGTTACCTATCCTCACAGGGCACTTTATCAGAGAGACAGGATGTGTGTATACGAGTGGAGTCCAATGGCGGAACTCAGCCCAATGGACGCATTGAAAACAATGGTGCAGTATCCATGCTAGATTAGCTTGGTAAAAGTTGTTCAGATGTTAACAATAACGTTAACTTGTTTGTTAACAAGTGCCTTCTCTCATTTTTAAACCTAGGCATTGACGGTCCAATCGTGTGCATGGATTGCTTGGAAAATGGCACCAGTTACTCTAAACCCTGTACCTACCTCCCCCATGAGATAGTGCCCCCTTCAGGTCTGGAGTATCAGCAGATGCACCAACCGTCAATCTTCTGCAGCCAAACCAATGGCGAAACACACTGCAATGGCACACCCAGTGGAGTTAGAAAAGATAGACAACCACCAATCTTTCCTACCAACCATGACAGGGTGATAATAGCACCCTCATCACAGCAGTACAGTGACCGAAAAGGTGAGAAGGAGCATGAAACAAATTCATTAATCCCTCAGCTGACACTTTTAATATTTCTTGGCTGAGTCTCAACTATAGTTTAAGGTAATAAATTGAAGCCATAAATTCGGGAAGCGTCACCGCTTGTCTCATCAATCAGGATAGCTCATCCATATGTGCTGTCACACGCACATTCTATCTGTCGTGTCAGTGCTGTGAATTGATTTACGTTGAGTTGGTCATTTCACTTTAACACTGATGAAATATAGCGATAATGTTCCTTAAATTCAGGAAAGTTCATTCGATAAATAACTTTTTTTCTGCTGTGTAACAGAAAAGATGAATTTGTAAAGAATATTCTGGCTCTTCTGTATCACTATTCTGGCTCTTCAGTAGTCAGTAGGAAACTGGGGTTTTCAAGCCCCTAATAAAAACAAAGTATTTGAGGTTTAGCGTATGATGACAGAATTTTCATTTTTGAGTGAACTACCTTTACCCTGTAGTTCAACTGGCGCAAACAATGTAAAAGTCATGAAATCACACCAAAAAATGCTAATGTTGACAGCTTTGTAAGTTGTTTAGGATGAAAGTGTCTGTCAGACGTATAAGTGTAAATTAGTGTGTGTTGGTGGCCTGACCTTACTTCCTTGATGGGGCACTTCTAATACCTTACTTCCTCTCTCATTTCCTCAGGATTGTTGGTGAATTCCTCACTTGAAGAAAACTACCATCGGCCAGTAAAGCTCCTGCCTGGTGAGGACCTTCATATTGGGTCAGAGCTTACACAGACTCTTTTACCCAACGGGCACACGTATATGCCCGATCCCACCCTGAGCAAAAGTGAACCTTTAAGACGAGCCTGTGACTAACACTGCAGCAACACTCGTTTTTAAACCTATTTTTGCACTGAGAACTGCTACCTCACACTGAGGGCACACACAAAGCTGGCCTCGTTTATCTGAATGCAGAACAGGGGCGCCGGGAGTTTGAAGGCAAAGCTTGAATGGGATAAGGACGTCCCGTCTGAGCGTTAACATTGTATATAGATATAAATCCTCCCCAGGGAGGTGTCGTTCACACTTCAGAAATGTGACTTGCATTTGACGCATGCAAATGTATAACAGAGTGCTATAACATTGGGCTTTGAACTGTACATAAGAGTTTTCATATATAAATATATATGAATGTATGTATTCTATAACTTTTACGAAAGAGTGTTTAGCTCTATTTGGTGCATGGTGAGAACAGAGTGGTTATATTTTTTGTTTTTTTTCCTCAAATCAAATTTTCCTCATCTGGTATTCCTGGTTTTTATAAGCAGTGCCTTATTGTAAAATCAAAGAATCCAAATGTTCATTTTGGAGAGCAGAAATTGGGAAACGCTGTCTGTGCACTTCCCTTTTTCACAAATGGAATGTTTTTCACGCATTAGAAGTTCAGACAAACTCAATTTTCATAATGCAAAAGATATATAGACAGTATTTGTGGCATGCTGTCAGTTACTATAGAAATTAATAGGGCTGTTATCTCAGTTGGTACAGACAGGTAAAAATGCTAATAAATCATAAAGTTGGTACAAACTGTAAAATATTTGTGCACAGAAATGCACTTACGAGAAGTCTATGTAGGGCAGTGTGCTTGACATAAAGACAAAAGATTTAACTGCTTTAACTGTCAGCCCAATGTTTCGTTGTTTTTACAAACTATGGTACAAATCTGTTTTTTAGAATTTGTCGTCACCAGCACTGCAATATTCCTTCCAGACAGAATTTGTATTTTCTGGTCTGCAATGAAGGAAGAGCTTTGCATTGAATTTTTCAGGTTGATTATTTTACAAAAATACACAACTTTTGGCATAATGGGAAAAAAGCACTTTGAAAACAATTTAGGGTTATAATAAGGTTATTTATACTGGTTTAAATGTTTACTCTAAATCCTAAAATTCCAATACAAGTCAGTTTGTCTCCCATTATACATGCCACCCACATTTAAGTGAATTGTTTGACTGCCTTAGACACATTTAGGAAGATAAGTGGATATCACCCAAAAGTAAAGTTTAGACAGTTTTGTTCTAATAGTAACTTCTAGATAACAGCAAAGGAGTTGCCAATGCACAAGGGAAAGAGAACACTAGAAAACTGGTTTAATAGGAGGGCTTGTCCAGTCAAGATGTGAGCACTGGTCGCAGAGCCCTCCAACAGCACAGAATGTTTTCATGTAAAGGAAATAAATTGAATTTATTATTCAACACCTCACCAGATAATCTTTCATTGTTTTTGCTAAAAGCTTTAGTAGCTAATGCTATATACTGTCCTTATTAGTTAGCCTAAACCAAATAACAGGTTCTTGTCAGCCAAGGTTTGTATTTCTAGGCCAAATAGTGAACAATTTCTACTGCTAAACTAGGGTAAAATTGGATTACTGCAATTTACATGCCAATTTAACCACCAAACCATTTAACCCCCAAAAAGGTTTAAATGATACCTAAATCTAAAAAAGGTTAGGTATGTTGACTGTAGTACAAAAGTAGCTTCAAAGTTTAGTAGTTAGCTGGCTAATTGTGTAATCTAGTACTGTGAAAACCCCTGCTAGCTCACATATGTTAACTCTCATCCTCTTTCAGACCAATTAATTTATTGAAATGAAGTCACAGCTGTACACCCACATTGCTAAAACTGTTGAAGTGTTAAAAATGGCAAGTGTTTATTAAAGTCACATGTTCTCTTGCACTCTTTGGTCTGTGATTATTTTTTTGTTGCACAGTGGTTGGTCTTTGACGCTGTTGTTTTTTAAAATATTGAAGGCACAAATCCCATGTTCCTTGATTCTATTACTCTCTTGGAACTATTAATATTAGATCAATTATATACAGTAAAATTAACAGCATAAAAAGTTGAGATTTAATATTTCTGTAAATAAAATGTAATTACCATTACCATAGAAAAATATTTTATTACGTTTATCAAAAATAAAAAAAATAATTTGGGATTCAGGCCAAATCCATGTTGTGGTATATTTTTAAAACTGGTTTATTTAATTGCTTAAAAATACAGCCTCAACCTCTACAACCTCTTTTTCAGTGTTTATATATGATGAGCTCCACTCATCTTTCTCCATTATTTAACTGTGTTTAAAAAGACAGCACATTCCAGTGAAAGCTAGTTGTTGACTGACAGCCCACAAGCTAGAAACAGTCCCCTGTTGCTCTAGTCAGTAACTGTGTATTGTTCTTGTGCCCTGAGCTTCATGACAGGTCTGACAAACATTCACACCAGTGGACAGCAATTAAAGATTAAATTGAACATGTAATTGAACATGTAATGATAACACTGGAATAATATTGCTGTAGCTTGTTGCTAAATGTATGTTTTAGTTTTAATGTAAAACATGCAGCTCTCAGGAACACCTGTATAAATTCTTATACATTGCACATGTATTTTAACGACCAGCACCATCAAACTAAATTACAAATAGCATTTTTGTGAACAATGTATAGCATGATAAAAAATTCACATATACTTCCATATAGCCAATGCAAAAATGACATCTGAGGTTCAACAGCATCTGTGGTGCAACAGAACTCAGTTCAACTCAATATGTTGTGCACTGATGAGCAGGAATGCAAACGTATGTGTTATGTGATCTTTTTTATCCAGGCACCAGGTGTCCTAGCTGTGCCCCTCAAAACCACCAGTTCAAGCTGGGACAGACAGCTTTAGTCGTGCGGCCTCGACCAGCCTCCTGCCCAGCTATAGTGCTGCTTTGCATATTTCGCACTTTCTCATGGGCCTTCTTGTGGGTTCAGGAAACTGTTCTGACCCACGCTGTTCCATGGAAATGTCTTATAAAAGCGTGGGACGCACTTTCTCATAAGCTCCAAGGAAAATGAAACCTCCCGTGCTGGTGAACGTCATCCTGGGGATGCTGCCAGCGGACAGCCATTACACATAAAACAGATGATAGCAACTTAGAAACAACAACAGGAAGTAGATGCTGCCTGTCCTGCCTTATATACATTAAAAAAGGCTGTCGAGCGTATTTAGGTCTCAATTAGATGTTACAGAAAGTGTCAACATTTTCATTTGTAATTAAATCTTTGCATTTAATTACATTTTGGACATTTATACAAGCAATTGTATAAAAACCATTTTG
>JAZGTJ010011884.1:0-16432 GCA_036877575.1 Botia almorhae
GCAGTGTGAACCAGCCTTAAGACAAAGTACAGAGGTTGATCAGAACCAAATGTGTTATGTTTCTACTGTTTCAGACATAGATCTGGGAAAATCTGTGCTTTAGGAACCTCCTCTCACAGGCCATATGGTGCCTGCTGGGCACTGATAAACCTCCCAGACAGGCTCCCCCGACACACGCACACACAAAGAATCGAATTTCCAAAGTAAGACTTAAGATAAACTTTTAAATACATTACTAGACGCAATATGTACACAAATTAAGTTAGTATGGGGCAGCTCAGGTCATACATTACTGTCAGTGACCGTGATAATAGTTTTTTTGTCTGGATGCTTAAAACCTTGGGTGGAGGGAGAGAAACATGATGCAGAAAGAGAGTCTTTCTGCTGTGACAGGCGGGCAGAAATTGCTCCTTCTGCCCAACTCTGGATCAGAACACAAGGCACGAGGGCCCATCTGTTCTTCAGACACATTATACATAATCTCAGAGGCAGCCTGTAAAAAACTCCACCTTTACTAAACACACAAGCAACCCATTCACACCCATATGACACAGTTTCCACACAGAATGGGTACAATATATCACTTCTTTAATAAAACTGAAGCTTACCCTCTACATATGAACAAGTCAGATGTGTTAGATGGCTCACTTTTACATAGAAACAACCGTACATCACAATAACCACATCCTGATCACATCCACAGTAACCTCCCTGGCTCTCTTTTATGGTAATTACATAACAGTCGACTAGCACTTGACCACAATATATTCCAGGTTTAAACAAATCCAAAACACACGGTAATCTGTGGTCACCGATGACCATGATCTCCATCTGCTTTTCTATTTCTACTTAGGGATTCCCACCCTGAGGTAACTAGAGATTACACCAGATTCTGTTACCGTTTCGAACCCATAACCCAACACCTGTGAAGACATGACACTTACCCCGGTGAGAACTCCAGTCAGCTCTGGATCATTATACAAAACAAATGTCACATATATTGTAATCATTATTGATCACATTATCATTGCTTTAAAATGTACACAAATTATGCTTAAATGCAAAAGGGCAATTTCTAATTTGAAGTATCTTACAACTTCACTTGATATCACCTTTTATAAAAGGCTATTCTGGTCTTGGAACATTGGAACATTCTGGTCTAGACACATGATTTTACTGTAAAGTTGCTTTGAAACTTTGTGTAAAGGTTTCACATAGTTTGTGAAACTATGTGTACAAGTAAATGTGAATCAAAATGAATGATCTAGAAACCACTCCATTTTAAACAACACTAACGCAAGCTATGGCCTGGCCCATTGAAGATTATTGTATCAGGTTTTGTGATTCCCAAAAGCAATAGAGACTAAACATAGTTCTGCATTTAAGCAAATGGGGGCAAAGCATACACATAGGGGGAGGGGGATTGGCATGGCTTCTTGTTCTTGTATGGGAACAGTGAAGCAAGCCTGTTTGGGGGCACATCCTGCTCTAAAACCAACTGTTTTATTGGTAAACAAATAAAGATCAGTCATGGCTTCAGAGTCATATGATCTCCACAAATGAAATTAACATATCTGTTCAATAAGACGGTACAGCCTTGTCTTATCCTAATTTCAATTAAATGGTTCACACAGATCACGCACACCACAAACATTCTGTCAGTCAGCAATAGGGGGACATTAAAAATGATCTCGCAAGTCAGGTGACTAAGACCATTCAACACTTCTTAGAATGCTCTTGCAGATGAGGCAGGAACGCTTTTCTTGTAATCAGAAGACCAGTAAACCTTTGCTGCAAATACAACTCATGTTAGCTGAGAGCAATCGTTAACTATTTAGTGTACTTAGTACTAGGGATTGACACTACATTTAATATGATATATTAAATATAATATATTTAATATGATATATTAAATGTTATATTAAATATATATTAAATAATATATTTGATGAATTTGCTGGTGATATACATATAAGCAGCATTGTGTATGTTCACAATGGTTTGGGTGTGTTATTAGACGTTTCCTAAAGTCCACGTCATTATTAATACATAAAAATCAAGATGTGTATTGAACATAATAAAAAGGCTGGAAAGTTTTTTTTTAGCTGTAACACCCAGTTCAATTAAACACCTCTGCTTGAGCTTCGGAAAGTTTGGGTTTGCACACAGGACACCATGAAGGCTGATAGCAATGCTATCGCTAACAACCCCATTCCAAGTTTCAAGTGACCTTTGGGCCTTAAAACATCCCCATATTCAGCACTGCAGTCCCCCTAAGAAGCAGTTATGTTTGAGGATTAGGAACACAAGACTTTTTTCCAGTGACAGAAAAGGAAGACAGGAATTAAAACAGGATTGAGAAGGAAAAAGAGAATAGTGGGGGAGAAACCTTACGTTTAGCCACAGTGCACAACAGGAAGTCTCAAATGGAACCACCCTTCCTTCCTGCCCAGTGTCGGGATCACAGGCAACAGTTGGTGTGACACACATGCACACACAGTGCTGGTGTCATGAAATGCAAATCACAGATCATGCTTTGGTAGACAAACCATACAACACGGAGAATAAAACTGGCAACAGCAATAGAATGCAAAAATGTGCAGTTGCTATTTACAAACTGTTCCACAGCGTTTAGACCGCATTCGGTGACAGACCGGCTCTATTTATGCAGAAGGCAGATTGTGTGTCAAAGCAGGTACACGCAAACACGCACATTGTCACAAGAAATGCACTTCCTCTTGACTGGAACAACAGGAAATGTGGGTGCTCATCTGCTTTCCAAACTGACAATATAATCAAGCACCCTCTAAATATTTTTCCCCCTTTATCAACATTGCTATTTAAGTGAGACATAAAAATATACATATATTGATCTTTTATAGGTTATAGTGGATATAGCATTCAAATTGATACAGCATCAGTATTTATATTTTTAAAGTGAGAGCCATAGCATCTTATATTACATGCTATAGCACTTAAATATATCCCCATATACGATACTCAATACCCATTAAGTCTAATAAAAAGCTATATGATATGCATGTTAAGGCTACACAAATTCTACATACTCAGACAAGGCTGCACTGTAGTGGCAATGTTTATGTCTGCATTTTTCTCCAAGATGTTGCAAGGAAATCTACACAGAGCCTGCACCATGCATGCAACAATCGCAATTAGAGAAAACAGGCTAAGAGGCACAAATTCAGAAATACATGACTTTCTAACAGCTTCACAAGACCGCAAACATTGGTGATATCTATGATACACAGGAAGCATCATAGAGTGTTATAGAGACAAGCTACCAGGCAGTTCACACCTTTCAGCCAACATGTTTGCCATCTCCTGTTTTTACAATGATTCCTATATGACAGTTCCTCAATTAAACGGTACAATGTGTTCATACAAATCAGTGCTTTCAGTAATATAGAACCTGGATCATTGCTTAATGCTGTTACCCAACAAAAGGATGTTTCATTCACTAGATCTTTACATTTTTATCTTTAACTTTGCGTTCCGTTGGGTTCTAGGAGGCTCCTAAAACAAATTGAATTTTTTTAAATTTAACGAGAACCGATTGTTAACAAAATGTCAACTAACAACATGACATGAATGTAAAACCAAGTATTTTTTTAAATTGTTTTTTCATTGATCGTGGCAGTTCCTGCTTTGACTCCTGTCAGATATGTGGTTTTGTTTTATTTATTGTGTTTTCACTAGGTTCACAGATTCACCCCTGAAACAGCATTAGGGCTGGATAGTCATTTAGCAGACGCTTTTATCCAAAGCGACTTACAAAAATAATGTAATTAGTCTAATCATTCTTGCAAAAAGCTTTGTTTTGTGTGTCAATTTCAATAATATCTACCTAGTTTCTACTACATCACAGGAATTTTTCAAGAACTTAAAACAAAAATAGGAAATTGTCATCAAAATTACACTTATTTTTGATTACACATTACTAGTCTCTGGGACCCTAAGCTAAAAAAATTTATCAGAACATGATGGTTAAATGTTCCATGTTCCAATTAAATGTTAAACGTTCCAATGTTTCTATAATAAAATAACTAAAAATAACAGCCACTATGAAGGAACAGAACCTTTTACCTTGACACTACAAGCAACTAAAATTAAAAAACACATTCCAGTGGGGTGGGGCACATGTAGCATGATGAATAATGACTAAGCATCTCAATGTGGGTCACTGTACCAGTGAATTCTCTGAAGAGCAAGAGACAATACAGAAACTGCAAAATGAGAAGACTGAACTTCTGCTGGAAGTGATACAGAAGGAGAAAAGAGGAAAGAGGAAGCGAACAATGACCTCTGTGCAAAAACATGACACAAATCGCTCGTTCTTCTGTCTACAGGATACAGGCCGGCGTTTACCTCACCGCTCTGCAGATGACCAACTGCCAGTAGGAACATAAACATCTTGCTGAAACCCTCACTCTCAGACGGATTTACAGAAGCTTTGGGAAAACAAGTGCTATTCAGAAAACCTTTCTCCTGCGAGAAAATGGATATGGACTTTTAACAGGCAGTTTGAAAAATCATCGTTGCATAAATGTGGTGGGTTTTGAGAGGGAGAACAACAAATGTAAAGGGTGAAAGAAGGACAGAAGAGGAGTCTGTCGTTCAGCTCGTCTAAAATCTTTCACCTACATTCTAGTTAGCGGATGAACAGAAATAATGTATTGCAAAGTAACAACACTTCCTTATTTACTGAAACTTGCTTAACAACAGCTTTGTGACTAAAAATAACAAGCAAGCACCCATCAATATAAACTGTATATAAGCCTAGGGTGTAGATAATGCTTAAGAACATCACGTGACATTGTAATTTAATTATCAGGGCCAGATGACATCGGCAAATTTTTTACACTTTTTCTGCATTGATTTGTAGAAAATGTTAAGGAATGGATTTAAAGTAAACTATGTTAAATGGAGCTTGGTTTACAACACTACTATTTGTACCTGCTGGCCTTATTAGGCCAATACATTAGTAAAGAAATATGCAAGGGGCTGGTTGTGTGGAACTTTTTAAATGACTGGCATTCACATTCTGTGGAAATGTGCAGAGCTTTGTGTGGAGACTTGCACATACATATGCCATATGGGCCTGCTAATTACATATTACACAAAGCAGCCTTCAACATATGTTGTAAAAAGCATGCCCAAGACATTGTTGGTGACTACATCTGTCCATCCATGAGACAAGTGCTATTAGTCTTCACATTTAAGGCATGAAGGAACAACTTCTGACTGAAGAGGCTATTATTACGGAGTCATGTGATTTCTTCAGAACAGCAAAGGAATAATGAACACACAGGCTGTGGGAAGGGGCACATGATTCAGGGCATGCCACGGCATGTCAGACAGAAGTTTCTGCTGTGTGCCTACCTATCTCCATACAGTCACTGTGTGTCAACAGGAAGCTGGTCACATGACCTATAACCTAAGGTCACGACTCGTGTTTAGCGAGGCTCACTTCCTTTGACTGAAGGTTGGTACATGTAATTTCATGTGTTCTTCACGTGTTCTAATGCCATACTCGAAATTCTTGGGCTGCACGTCCTCTGTTGACTAATAAACACCAGTAAATCAAATCATACTAGGTCAGTAAATCATGTTACCGTGGCTTATTATGCAAAGTCTAAAAGCTCACCAAAACAATGTGTGCCTCCTGAAAATTCTGTACGAGTTTAAGCAGCTAACATCTGTGATACTCTGTGATACTCACATTTGCCTGTTACATCTAAATGGCCTCATCAGGACAACCCAGAATCACACACTACTAAATACAGAAAGATCCAAAGGTTTTAGATCACTGGTGGAAATGCTTTGCTTTTCAAATCTAATACATTATTTTGTCATTACAAATAACAGCATAATTTAACAATAACAACAGAAATAAATCTAATCAAATCTAATTTTTCTGCCTCTTCAAAATTATAATAACTATAAAATATGACGTTGTCGGGTTTAAAATAATTTTCAAACAGCCTCCAACTTTTTGATCCCACTGTATACAAATCGTACAGCCTAGTGAACAAACAAAAACCAGCATCTGACAGGAAATTGTCTCTGAAAAGAAAATGCAGAATATTCTTCATTGGAACGTCTTTAGAGAGCCACATCCTCCATTGAAACCCATAGCCAAGTGAAAGCAAAACTACCACATCCACGTACAAAATCACCTGAAACTTCCATTTGAATTTGTAACATTTTTCCAACAGACACAAGCCTATTGGACGTCACGAATGACGTCATTTAGGAAAACAAGCTTCTCTAAATTCACAAATAAATTATGTAATCATCACAAAGCCTCCAGCTGTGGACATATTCGATAACCAACATCTGATGGAGAACAAAGTATTAGTGTGAAAGGCCTCCCTACACTCACTAAAGTAAGTAAACATCATATAGGAACATCGCCTCAGTACAGTGTTTTAAACAAAACAGCTCTGCGCATTAGACAGTAAAGGAAAGAAGAACAAGGTAACCATTTTGTGTCAGGGTCATGTCTGGGCTCTGTTTGGACAGGCCCCTTGCTGTCTTACGACTGTCTTTTACACGAAAGCCCTTTACCACCAGACTCTGTGTCAAGACAGGCCCAGACTGCACAGCAGCAGCAATGAGAAGAATCATTGGAATCCGAGGGTATTCCCAGAACTAGCCACGGCTGTGCCTGTGGGCATGGCTGCCTCTATTACTCTCTGTCCTCCACACCCCTCCAATCATCTGGCTTCTCTGATGCTATGGATGAAACCACACCTCAGGCATGAATTATTTAAATGAGGGGTGAAATGGGTTCATTTTTGTCTGGATGTATCTCAAATCATAACTGCTTGCCAAATGTGACAGCATCAAGCTCAATAATATAGAGAAAACAGGTTTCCAATTAATACATTGAAAAATCCACTGTGGACATGTGGCTTAACATTATAGCAGCAGCTGCATTGGTATGATAATACAAGACTAAGCAAGCAAAGAAATGGTATTTAAGTATCTATAGATGTTTACATGGCCAAGGCACAGCTGTTCTTTGCCTGCTTGAAATCCTGTGTATAAGGCAATTTTGGCGTAAAAGCTAGACTTAATTATGCTTGCTCTGATCCACCCCAACTCATACTATCAAGGGCAGATCTGATGCAGAATTAACCGAAATGTTGAAGAAGCCTTAATCTTTGTTGTCATCATGATAGATCATATTTCATATTTATAAAGTTACCTACAGTTTACTTTATAGTCATACAGTTTCATATTTAAAATTATAATTACGTATATATTTATTAATTTCTTACGTCTGTGTTAGTCTTTTATTTGAAACATTAATCGCATATAATTCATGCAGCTGTCTATATAAATGCACATGCCATATCTGAGCATCAGTGTGTGTAAATACACTTTTACATTTAGCTCAAACTTGGATTTAGATGGTTAAGACTGCTGTGGAAAGCCAAAAAACAGACGAACAAACACACGAGCATTCGAACACACAAATGCACACACCACCCACACGCACTCAAGTCATGGTGCAATGCTTCCTTTAACACACTTGCAACAATCTCTTGCAACAGAGGGTTGGAACTGCATTATAAAGGTCAAAAAGCACTTAAACTAATCGCAAGCCAACACACTAAAGCACTCCATTACATCTCTTAAACATAAAAAATACATAAATCAATACACAAATTACCATAAAGCTTGACGGTAAATCAAACCCAGTTTGACTCAAAGCTGCAACATCAGATGGCAAAACGCACATTTAGAGCTCAAGAGCTACTTTTAAGATCTAGCGATCATTGTCCTTCAGTAACAACGGCTGCATTGCAAGGCATAGTGAAGAATCAATAGGCAGCACTGCAGTATTAACGGCCTAATCAGGGTCATATGGTGTTTCTTAATCCCCTTAAAACATACACATCTTCACATAGCAAGGCCTTAGGCAACTGTCTCCAAGGCAACAAGATCACATGATTCTGACACTAGAAGACCTGTGACTGCTCAGTCATCGGCACTGGTTGGCCGCAAATCAGCTGACGACAACTACCAGATAGTCAAAAAAAGATATTTAAAAAACACACACAAGGGAAATGTTGAGGAAGTGAAACTTTCACTCTCTTTGCAACATGAAAGAAAAACAAAAAGATAGCAATTTAACAACATGGTAATTTAACACTTCCCCTGTAATCTAACTTTTGCCTCTCTACTCAACATACTTTACATAAATTGAAATAAACAAAAACCTGACAATTCCTAAGAAATCTGTCCTGACAACCTAATTATAAATCATTATTACCGTTGTGCATTGCCGTAAGGTAAGGAGATCCTTTTAAACACTGACCTGTTATGTACTTAAATAACTATTTAATACGTTTGCTCAATAACCATTTAAAAGTTACAAATTGCAGCTTTAAAGGGACCTTTAACAATGTTGACAGCGAATTAAAGTTACACAAAGTAATCTTCCAACAGAAATTAATATAGCAAACAGTAATGCAAGTGAAGTCAAACAGCAATTTTACAACCCGGCATGTTAACTAACACAAGGCAACATAAACGATAGCCCTTAGACTTCACTTTTAAATACTGCTACAGCCTGAAGTGACAAACACCAAACCAATATCCAGCTCCACCCGGCAATTCAACGACTGACTTCTCCAAGATGAATAGCTTCCAGAGAACTGCCACTATTAACTTAAATTCCTGAAATTTAGGAGAAAATGCAGTATTACCTTAGAAACCATATAATAACCAACTTGGGAGACAGGAATGAAACATATAAATACTTTACACGTATATAATTATGTGCAGTGGGCAACGCCTGGTTTTAAATATGGCCAAAAACATCTGCTATTTATAAAACCTTGACCAAACGTTTTGAACATCCGTTTTAACCCATGTTTTACAAAAAGTAAAAATCACTCCGCCAGCATTTCCATTTTTGTGTGTGCGTGTGCTTTTAGGTTATCTCCATTCTAACACACACTGGCCAGTATAACGTTTATACAGTCTAGAACGCAGCTGTGGAATGTGACCCTCCTCCTTCAACTCAAAGCATGCCCAGGTCACATGACAAGCTTCTGCTACATGACCTCATTACTGTAACTCCACCCTTGGAGTGTCCATTACATCCAAATGCTACACAAATGCACCTTATTTGTTTACATCAAAGTGTGCAAGACAAGGTCAGTCCCAAGAGACTGGACCCGTCAATCTTAGTAGTATGGCAAATAAGCATAATCGGCAGTTGCCAATTTACTCGCTTACTCATGCTATCTGAGAAACAGAACTGCTGAGAGAGAACTGTCGCTCTGCATTCATTGCATCAAATTTGACAACATAAACACTTTCATTTTCAGCACAAATTGATCACTATACAAATGATCTAAACATGCCTATTCTTGAATATGTGCAAACAAAAGAAGGGGAAACACTGTTCATGATTTTTTAAAAATGCAATTTGTATTAAAAGTCTTTCTTTTAAAACAATCAGACAGCTGTTAAAATGCTAGTCTGAAATTAAACATACAATCGGATTAGAATTTCAATGGTACATCACATTGTTAAAAACAAAATAACAAAAGATCGGATTTAACTGGTCTAAAGACAGTGGTTTGTGGCATTGAGTCTGGGGGCTTCAGTACCTGTGTTTCAAACTATATTTGGCCAAACCCAGCCCAGTTTTGAAAAAAGGCCAAAAAGATGTTTACTCAAAGGCAAAAAAAAACAGAAATGAGAGAACAGCCAATTCATTGACAATGGGCCTTTTAAACATTGTTAACCCCCAAATCAACTATCAAGTGTAACAGTTAAGTACTTTGTGGATTGCCATTAAACTGAGACTCCTTGCAGACCCTTGCAGGTTGGCACTAAACTCTTGAACAACTTTTTTGGAAGGCACTCGACGCGATGACGCAAACTCCACGTCTTCGCGTCACAACAGCAAAGTCCTCGCGCACGCCGGAATAGGAGGGGGAGAGAAGTGGCACGTGAACGTGGTTTTTAACCGTGACGTCATGCGCGGGCAAAAAAAGACTTGACGTAATACTTTTGAACCATTCACGATAAGGGTTGACAAGTCCACGCGCTCCTTCAACCCGATTCATGTGCAGCATGATAAAGTTGAGCAATTTTCCTCCGAGCTCCTCCCGTGTCTCAGTTTTCCACGTCTTGGGGTTTAAGTTCCAGTTATGAGTGCAAGCCGAAACGGGCGTCGATCAGCCACATGTGTTGACATCAATGGTGTGCATTCAGTGTGCTGCAGAGATACTCCAACCCTAGCGGCATTCCTGAAGAGTGATCCACTATTCCAGGGGGTCTCCTTCTCCCCTTGAGGAACTCCTCCAAAAAAGCGAAGGCCAGGGGAGACACGTAGCTCAACAGTACAGAATTCCTGCAACACACCTCTAAGATGAAATAAAAACAAGAACGAATGAATTACTACCGCTAGTTTGTGTTGCAAAAAGACAATACCACACAGCCCGGCACCTGAAGTAAAAACTCAAGTGCCTTCGATTTAAATGTGTCGGTTTGTCTATATCCCAGAACATTCAAGTATTCTGTCGTGTAAACACTGGTTTCAATATTCTCTTTGTCGTGTGCAAGACATGGTAGGACACTTTTACAGGAATACTGATGACAGTTAACACCAGAAATAAGCGATGTTTGTTATGGTTTTGTCCTCGAACAAACTTAAGTCTCTTTTTTTTATCTTGTGGAGTCGTTATATTTACGTGTGGCTCACTCACCATGGCAAACAAGAAAGGAGAAAAAATAAATGCATTTCTTTTTAAAGAATAACACAGGACGAGCAGCATTGATCGTCTCCATTTGGCGCCGAGGCATAGTTCATCTGTCTGACAATTTCTGCAAACAGTTCGTCCACCGAGCCTTTATTTTTGGCTGAAGTTTCCATAAACGGGCAGTTCCACTCGTCCGCCAGGGCTTTGCCTTCCCCGGAAGACACTTCTCTCTCTCCCTCCAGATCCACCTTATTCCCCACTAAGATCATGGGCACTCGTTCGTACCGTTTCACGCGGATGATCTGATCTCTCATGGGCTTGATATCCTGGAAGCTCTGCTGGTTGACCAGACTGTAAACAAGTATAAAGCCTTGACCGTTTTTGATGTACAGATCGCGCATGGAGGCGAACTGCTCGGTCCCCGCCGTGTCCAGGATCTCCAACACCGAGGGCGACGAGTCCACCTCGATTTCCTTGCGGTAGAAATCTTCTATCGTCGGATCGTATTTCTCGATGAAGGATCCGGTGACGAACTGAACGGTCAAAGCCGATTTTCCCACGCCACCGGATCCCAACACGACCACTTTGTATTCTCTCATGGCTCCTAATGCACAGACAGACAGCCAGTCACTCCCTCCCTCTCTCTTTCTCTAAAACGCGCGTGCACCCGCTTTGAGCCGCCCTGCTGTTTTCAGTCCGCCGTCCTTCCGCTCGCCACCTGAATCCAGCCCGATGTCCGGGTCGGTTGATGCTGCACGATCTGTGTTCTGGGGTGAGAATGGGCTTGGTTCTGACCGTGCCCCAGCATTAGAAACGCATTGTGTCGGACCTAGTGCGCTGCCTGTGATCCAAGAGCGATCAATGCGGCTCTCTCTATCTCACAAACGCACACTCTTCCTGCCCACAGTCTACAGCGCGTCACGTCTTCACGTCACCAACACAGAGTTTCTTAAAGGCGCAGGCCCCTTTCATCTACTACACCCTTCTTTATAGTGGGTACCACGCCTAGGTGAAAAATCCATGTCGCAACTGCTTGAGTCACGTTAGATTCTGTCCATTTAAGGTTAATCGTAAACTTGTGTTATATAACTTCTTGTAGTTGGTTTGAAAACAGTGGAACAGACGAGGTTGCGGGGTCATTAAGTCATTCAAACAATAAGCCCCAAAAATGGCTCGCTCTTTATCGTACCTAACAATACCCTATAGGGCTTATTCCCACGTGAAACGGTTATTTAATATACACAAAGTTTCATAATAAAAATACCCAGCCACAAAAATGTTATAATATTGACGAATGTATTTTCTTACCAAACAATGTAGTTTTTCAGAAACACAAAGACAAGTTGCCCAGTAATACTGGTAATATGGTCACAGGTGTGTATGGCTCAGCCAATCATACTTAAGAATCTAAACTACCCATTTGATAGTGTAGCTTTAGTTTGGTTCTCTTGGAAAGATTGTAAAGGCTATGTGTCACTAATAAACATTATCTTTTGGTTTCTAGCAGTGGATTCCAATCTTAAAACCCCTGACTATCAGCCAACCCAGAAACCACCAGTATATTAAACAAGCTAACAGTTTATTATATCTTTCATTAAGAAACTATCTAACCTCTTTTATTAATTTCATTAGAAATGAAAATAATATGAATTGACTTGTGATTGACATATGAAAATAATAATTGACTTGTAGCAACTCTTGGGAGCTATTTTGTGTTCTAAAGGAAAAGTAATTCAGATGACAAATACATCATGACACCCTGACATACCAGGATTAATACTGCTTAAAGATACAGTTTAGTAACACAATATGTGCAATAACACAACACAGCATTTCAACATCATTTTTTCACAATAGATTTGTTAGAGCTTGCATGCTGCGTCAGCAATCTTTAATTTGGTTAAGTAGGATATTCCCCTACATTGTGATAGTCAGATGATTTTAAAACATGAAACCTATACACAAAATATGTCAGAAGGGATTAAGACAGACTATAATTAGCATCATACCTGTAACACAGGCATGACTCAGGCCTGTTTCCTGTGTGTCAGGAACAGACCTGAAGTACAAAACATTGATTTCATAGAAATAAATTCCAGAAGGTCCGAACATCCTTATCGTACCTGTATGACATGATATTACCTGTTTGATTAGTGGCAACATTCCATTACCTTATCTTGCTGTAATCATCTAGGCTCATGCACTGATAAAATAATGGAAACTTTGAATCTACTACTTTGAAACTATTACTTTGAAATGTGTTGTTTCAGAGTGTGTCTTTATTCTTTAAATTCCATATTAAGAAATATTTTGATTTCACTTTCAAAACATCTCTTGAAGTCTCATCATTTAAAAATGGGTGGCACCTCTGTTTATTCTTTATCGCCAGTTCCCCATTGTATCAGAAAATGGCTCTGAAATCAATCTGATTTCAACTCTGTGTAGAGTGTGTTATTATCATCCTACACTTGGAAGCCCTGGGGTAAAAAAAACAGCTGCAGTCGGTAATCTGTACCATAAATATCTCAGTATAAAAAAAAACTGTCTAACCAGAAGTATACTACAGTAAGATCACTGAGCGATTCAAAAAACCCAATTGTAAATGCCAACAGAAGCAGAAATCAATAATACACAGTATTCATACTGCTCACCTTTACAAAGGTGGGATGTTTATTCTTAAATGGTCTGGGATTCTAGACAGCAGACATTAAGGGAAACACAATTATGTTGTGGATAAGGACATCATTTATTAGTTAACTAATCAACTTAAGCTCTCAAAGAAAGTGTCTTTGAACCACAGACACACACCAGGGTCTATTGTTTTCATTGATTGCCACACAGAGCCTCACTAAAGTTGTGGATTGACCGAACAGATGTCTGTTTGGGTTAAAACAATATGAAAGGTCATTACAACCTCAACTCACATGCTTAAACATTTTAATTGAATAAATTAAACCATTTAGCAGATGAATTAAAACCAAATTTAAAAAGCAAAGAATTCAAAGCAAAGCAATTTTGCTAAACTAACATTATTTCATTATTATTTGTATTTCACTGCGTATTATACTGTGTATGTTTCTGCATGTGACGAATAAACTTTGATTTGATTTGATGTTGCTAAGCTATTTTATGTTGTTTATTTTGAAGCATGTGTCAGGTTTTTCTCATAGTAATAAAAAATAAAAATAAATATTAAAGCCATGTTTAGAATCTTAAAGTAGGTTTTTGACAGTAATGCTCACATGACTTCACACGGGCTGTCAATGAATACACATTAGATCTTTTCAACTGGAATTCTGGTTTGTCTGTAATAGCTCCACAGGGAAACGCTGTGAATTCATGGATCAGATGATTTACATGACATGCTTAGCACAATGTGATGTGTGTGTTGTGGATTCATTCATTGACTGTTAGACCTGTTCAATCACCATTGTTTTGCACAGACTGTCATGGATCAATGACAATAGCGTTGAGCCATCACTGGCTTTGATGTAACACAGACAGATGAATCATATGGATCACAGGATTCAGCCAAACGAGGGTTAAAGGAAAAATAAAGTGACATTGGCCTCCATTTGGCCCGAATGCAAACGAAACTGTTGACTAAGGGTGACTAATTAATTATGTGTATTGCAACTGTGCAGTCAGTATGGATTTCCTGCCTGATTTTTAATCATTCTCTTGGCCCCGATAGAAAGATTCTGGCTATTTTCCCGTAAGTGCTTTTAAGATATTCTTCATTTACAATAGCAGCATCAGACGTCTTTATTTCGAGAAAGCCGTGACCAACTGTGGGACTAATTAACTTCTGATAATAACACAAATCACTAAGTAGATAAATAAAGATATATTAAATGTGTTGTTATTAATTAAGTGGTTTTTTATTATTTTTTATTATTTAACCAAATGTAGTCATGTTTATGTAAGCCTTGGGGGAAAACATTTGTATGCAACCTCCACTTGTTGATCAATGATTTTACTCAGCTGTAAAATCGCCCCTCATCAGGTTTGCCAAGCAGTTTTTACGAGCACAACGTTACACGAGGCATAGTTAAGTCATAGTTAGGTGTTGAAAAGAGATTGCAAAAGCCGTAGAGCCACCTTGTGGTGCAGCAAAGAATGACCTTACCATTTTAATTATATGAATAATCGCGTTGAATAACATGAATTTTACTATTTGTAAACATTAAATCCTATCGTTTATGGATCATGTAAAAAAAATAATGAACATACGTACGTAATCTCTAAAGGTTACACGTTGAGGAGTCACAAATTTACCGCAAGAGGGCGGTATTACAAAGAAAGTAACTGCGCGCGAAGAGACCGTGAAGAGTAACGAAATAAGAGGTTAACGCAAAAATCATATATAGGTCTACGAGGCCTATATATCATAGCAATCCAGGGTACAGCTTAGCCTAAAAAACCCTAAATAACAACAACGACTGATCTAAAAATTACAGGCTTATAAAATTACACGACCAATTCAGAAAAGAGTGTCTTTGTTTTTCTGTATATAAATGTCTTCAGTAAGTTGCACTCGTTTTATTCAAGCCTGGAAAGTCTCACTTGATGTAGTAAATTTAATTAGTCATATTGGCAATCTCTTGTGACCCAGTGAATGAATTTTATGCTGACTGAGCTTTACTAGCTTGTGAGGACAAAAAAGAAATTTAGGAAAGTGGCCAAAGAGTGTCTGTCTCTGCCTTTGTTCTGTTGTCAGTGTAATCCCAAAAGAATCAAAACAAAAGAGCTATTTTATTCCTTCAGCACAGTTCTCCAGTCAGTAAGCCAGACTGAATCTGGCCAAGTACTGTTAGAGGTTTTATTGAGCAGCCCGTACCTCACAGCTACATGATTGTAGCGAGCCGTTGAGCATCTGAGCAGCCGGACGTGCTCAGACAGAGGGGAGAAAAAAATCAACACAGACTCTTTCACTCATCCCACAATAACTGCTTTCATGGCTGACATTTCACAGCCATTAATAATACATGTAAAGCTGGGGATAGAGAAACCGGGCAGGGGTTGAGGCCATTATCGCTGAAAGTGTGTGTTCAGGGCCAGGAGAACGACACACTGTAATGTTCCATACATCCTGTTACAGAAGAATGAGTTGTGTTGGGGTTAAATGGCTGTCAAGCCATCACTGGAACAGGAGAAAGCAATTGTAAGGATGGTTAAAACCACTTAACTTAATAGGGATCGACTTAGGTTTGAGTTTTCAAATACATTGGAGTCCAACAGTCTGAGACCACTAGTGACAATGGTTCTACTTTGAACTCCTTCCTACTTTAATTGACATTTAATTGGACTGTACTACATGTGCTGTGCCTCTTATTGTGGATAATAGCATCAAGCTTGAAGATGGACAATCATAGTACAATTACAGCACGTTAACCAGTGTAAAACAAGTACAGTAAAAAGACGCAAATGCTTCAGGAGGCTGCATCCTCATTAGCAAATACAGACTTTGACGTAACTAAAAGCATACAAACATAACACATTATACAGTAATTAGTCTCACAAAAGCTTAGCGTTTCCTGATATTGCAGTCACATGGTGATAATGGAGGAGTCAATGGAGATGGAATTAGGGGTTATGACCCTAAAGAAGCTGAGATTAAGTTTCAGAGCATTAGACTACAAAACACTAGGGGAACACAGAGGGTAGAGCAAGCACTCAGCCTC